>VZTT01013863.1:11549-23977 GCA_013400855.1 Buphagus erythrorhynchus | reverse complement strand
AAGAAGATTTTAACAGTGAATTCCAGTGGCAAGCTGAACTGGCTGTCACTGAATTCACGAGGAGAAAGAAATTAAAAAAAAAAAAAATCAGGAGAATGAGGGGATGGAAAACCAATCCCATGGTTGGGGGAGAGAATTCCTGAGTTTCTAATACAGAAATCGAGCAGTTCATCACAATTTTTGGGATCTGCTGTTCTTTTCAAGTAACTTTGAAGGGTCCATTTGGGAATGGCACAGCCCAGATGAAGTTTGGGAAGGTGAACATTGCTCTGGCAGCGAATTCTCAGCATGGCAAATCCACTTTATAACCTTTGGGCTGCTCCATTTGTGTGTGTGTGTGTGTTCAAAACAAAAGGTGGAGAACAAAAGTCTGTAAACGAGCATCGGATCCATCTCCTCCTTTTCTTCCACTCTCCTTAAAAGAGAAATTCCCCAGCTCCCAGGATATGGAGATATCTTCCCTCTCCCCCTTGCTCAGCTTTATCTTCCCTGTTCTCTGCTTTATCTACACGTTTTTAGGTGTTAATGAATCTCCAGCTAACGAGAGATGGGCTGGGCTTAGACCTCAGCAAGGGACTGACAAATTCTGCTGCAGGGTCTGTGCTTTCCTCAGGATCTGGGGCCTCGTTTCTCCCCAAAATTTTGAATCCCAGGCTTAGTTTTAATCCGAAATGGGAAATAATCACTGGGTGTGACAGCAGTGACCCACTCTGGGAGGCACAAAAGGGGTGGCCTGGGGGGGTTTGACCGTGGGGGGAGGAATTTGCTGTGGGAATGTGATTTTTTTTCTCTGAGGAGCAGAGTTGGGATGCAGCCCTGGAAGCTGTGACAGGTGTGTGTCTGGTCAGGGGGGGTTTTACAGGGGGAAAATCAGGAATCTGAGCACTTTCCTTCACTCCCACGTGGCCTTGGGACATAAAACCCTCGCTGGGTGCCTCATCCTGGGGTGGATTTTCCTTGGTTTGGAGCTGCTGTGCACAGGCATCACCTGGGGAAGGTGATGGGAAGGAACCCCCAGGAGGGTGGTGGCACCTGGGGACTCTACTCAGCCAAATTTTCCTGCCAGAATCTGGGAGTGGAATCCGTGGAATCCCTTCCTTCACACTCTGGGGTGATTTGGGATTCTCTGGGCCTGTCAAAAGTGGCAAAGCAAAGTTTGGAGCTACAAAAAAAAAAACCCCAGGGGTGCCGGATTCTGCTTTGGGTGCTGCTGCCTCGTCACCTGACTGAGCTTAACCAGGGGTTATGGACGTGGAAAAGTGGGAAAACAATCCCTCAGGAAGGGAAAAGTGGGAAAACAATCCCTCAGGAGGCTGTTTTCCATGGATCCACGTCTCTGTGCCCTCACTCCCATGGAGGAGAGCTCAGAGCACCAAGGCATTGTGTGGGAAAAGAGAGCTGGGACAATCCCAGCCTCATCCCTGCTCCAGCACGGCAGGAAGGGAGGAAAAAAGGGAAAAAATTCCAGGAGGAAATTCCTGGAAAGGACTTGAAGGGCATCAGAGGAGGAGCTGGAATGTTTTTGGGATCAGCAAAAGTTGGGAAGCACTGACCCTTCCCTCCTTGTAGGAACAGCTGGGAATGCACCAGGGGTTCCCCAGTGGTAAATTCCCAAATATTTGGATGCTCTTGGCTTGGTGTGTGTCCAGTCTGGGTGGATTCTCCCCTTCCCCCCTGTCCCTGCAGGGCTCCAGCTGCTGAGCCCTGAGAAAAGGGCTGGTGTCACCTCGGTGTCACCTCGGTGTCACCCTCCTCCTGGCCATGGCCTTTGGGCCACCGTGCTTGGGATAAAATTGGGATTTTCTTCCCTGTAATGCAGTGCTAGGCAGAGGTGGAACAGGAACGAGGATGTTCCAGTGGCTCAGCACCAATGCTGTGAAACATGGAGTTGTTTTGGCTGCAAAGAAAACGAATTCCCATCGAATTCCTGCGGCAAAAAAATCACCCTTTTGTCCCATTACCGTGCTGGAATTCAGCCTGGAAGTCAGGATTGTGCCAGGGCTGAGGAACCCCCCGGGTCAGCCCACCCTGACCCCTCCTGTGTGCCTTGGGCAGGTTGGAGAGGGCTGGCAATGGGGACAGGTGGAGCTGGGGAGATTCTGGTCACCACTCCATGGATTTCATGTTCCAGGGGTTGCTCCATACGATTTTCCATGTTCCAACTAAATGACTTTGCTTTGAAACCCTCGGCTCACATTCCCCTCTCCTTTCTCCCTCTCGTTCTGTGCCTGGTTTTTCCCGCTGGGATCACACTCCTGCCTTCCCATGGAGTTGTTTTCTTTCCCTGCCACGCTGGGCTGGGCTTGGAGGGTCACAGGTTGTGTTTAAATCCCAGGAAACGGGCTCTGCAAGTGGTGTCATTCAGCAGAATGAAAAATAAAACAAAAACCAACTTTTTCCAGCGGTATTTCTGTAGTGGCATGAAGGTAAAGCTGTGTCCCTAGCTGGCATTTCCTAGAAAACACTCAGGTGTGTAAAGCTGAGCAGGATGTTTGTTTTCCAAAGCTGTTTTTCCAGGGTAAAACAGAACACGTTGAGGTTTCTGAGCTCCCAGTTGCCATTTTTCTCGCCACATCCACCAAGACAGCTGCTGAAAGAATGCTCCTTTTGCTATTCTGTCTCTGTATGTGCTGTTTTTTTGCCTTGTAGTAACTCAGGTTGGTGTGTCCCAGGGACATAATTTGTGTCCAGACCCTGGGATTCCCGAGAGAGGCAAAAGGATAGGCAACGATTTCAGGTAAGAACATTTTCTGTGTCCTGTGCATGCTGCAGAGCTCCTGGGTGTCCCTGGCTGTGCTCCTGGCGTGGGGGGCTCTGTTTGCTCTGTCCCCCTCCCAAAACCCTGCCCAGTTTTGGGGAACACGTGTGTAAAAACCGTGCCCCATGTGTGCTGTTCCACGTGAGGATCTCTAAAGAACTCTTGGAGTATTTTTATCCTTTCCCTAGCCAGGTTGTAGAATCCCTGTGTGCTGCCATCACTCCCTTGGAAAACTGAAACAGCCAAAAAAAAAAAAAATAAAATCACTTTTTAAATTAGCTCAAGCCCCAGCATGGCCCTGCCCTGAGAGAATTTGAGGTGGCTGAAGTTCCTTGTCACTGAGTCTGTGTGGTGCCAGCTAATTGGGGTTTATAAAGTTTAAACCAGTGCTGTTGTTCCTTCCCAGTTCCCAGTTTTCCTTTGCAGGGATGCCCCAGCTGCTGGTGGCCGTGGGGAATCAATATTTCATCTGATTTTTGCTGGGCTGTTTTGCTCATGGAAATTGCCTCTGAATCAAATCCCAGTCTGTCAAATTCGAATGTCAAAAATGAGGAGACAAAAAAAAAAATCTCCTCAAATCCAGCAAAGGAGGGAGGGCAGAGGAAAGGGAATTCTCAGCAGCCCCTAAATTCCACGGGATGAATTCCCAGCTGCTGCAAACTGGGTTGTGTTACCTCAGTGAACAAAGCAGCTGGAACAGCAAAGCCTCGGGATCCAAACCACAGAATAAAGAGCAGAACTCCCAGCAGTTCATAATTAAGATTTTTTTTTCTTTTTTCCCACTTCATAAGAACATTGAGCGTGTCCTCTGCCGGGGCTGTGGCTGAAATTCCCACTGGAATGTCAAAGACTGGGATTTGGACATGGGGCACACAGGGCAGAGGGGAGGCAGAGCTGCTCCCTCCTCCCTTCCTGCTGCTGCCTGCGGGGCCAGGGGACAGCTCTGGCCCCAAATCCTGGGCTGGACACGGCAGGACAAGGCTGATGTCCCCTCTGTCCCCTCTCCAGGCTGGGCTCCAGCATCCAGTTCTCCTGCAACGAGGGCTACGACCTGCAGGGCTCCAAGAGCATCACCTGCAAGAGGGTCAGCGACATCATCGTGGCCTGGAGCGACCACCGGCCCGTCTGCAGGGGTGAGGGCGCTCAGCCTGCCTGGATTTTGGGATTTGTGGGAATTCCCAGCTCCTTCGTGTCCCTTTTCCATCCTCTGTCCTGCCCTTGGCCAGCTCAGAGCATCCCAGAATGGTTTGGGTTAGGTTGGGACCATCCTGTTCCTTCCACTGTCCCTCCAAGCTGGACTTGGGCACTNGAATGGTTTGGACTGGGAGGAATCTTGAGGATCATCCTGCTCCTTCCACTCTCCCAGGTTGCTCCAAGCTGGCCTTGGACACTCCCAGGGATCCAGGAGCAGCCTGAGGGGGCTGGATTTTGGGATTTGTGGGAATTATCAGCTCCTTTGTGTCCCTTTTCCATCACCCATCCTGCTCTCAGGTCAGCCCTTTGGCCAGCTCAGAGCATCCCAGAATGGTTTGGGTTAGGTGGGGACCATCCTGTTCCTTCCACTGTCCCTCCAAGCTGGACTTGGGCACTCCCAGGGATGCAGGGACAGCCTGAGGGGCTGGATTTTGGGATTTTTGGGAGTTATCAGCTCCCTCATGTCCATTTGCCATCACCCATCCTGCCCCCAGGTCAAATAATCCCAGAATGGTTTGGGTTAGGTTGGGACCCTCCTGCTCTTTCCACTCTCCCAGGTTGCTCCAAGCTGGACTTGGACACTCCCAGGGATGCAGGGGCAGCCTGAGTGGGGGGATTTTGGGATTTTTGGGAATTCCCAGCTCCCTCGTGTCCATTTTCCATCACCCATCCTGCCCTCAGGTCAAACAATTCCAGAATGGTTTGGCTTGGGAGGAGCCTTCAGGAAAATCCTGTTCCATGGGCAGGGACACGTCCCACCATCCCAGGCTGGCCTTGGACACTTCCAGGGATTGGGGCATCCACAATTTCTCTGGGAATTTTTTTCCAGGGCGTCCCCACCCTGGCATTAAAGCTTTATTCAGTTTCTGCACCCCCTGCTCCCCTCACAGACCCTTCCTCAAATTTCCCAACTGTCCCTAAATCCCTTCCCCTCCCTCTCTCCTGAACATTCCTTTTGTTCAGGGATGTAAAACCTGAGCACGATCATCCCTCCCCCTATTCCAGGAGTTTTCTCCCCTCTCCTCCTTATCCCGTGAGAGGAAACACTGGAACAAAACCTGGGAAAAGCAGAGATGGAGGGAGATTTTTAACTGGAAATTTGGGATTTTGGGGCTGTGCTTCCCCAGGAGCCTCACCCTGTGCCATGGAGTTTTTTTCCATTTTTCCCATTTTGCCCTTGGCCATTTTGTTTTCATTCCCACTCTGAAATGTCACAATGTGATATTTGTAATGCTAATAAAGAACAACTTGTAATATTTTTAATTGAATCCCTTTAAAGCTCTTAAAATCATAAATAGGGATTTTTTTTTTTCTCCCCAGTTCTTTTTTTTCTTTAATTTCGTCTGCAGATTTTTTTCAGGGCTTTGGAATCCCATGTAATTCTTGAAACAAGCCTGGAATAAATTGAATCAATGTAAGAGGATATTTGGCATAAATATGTGACACTATAAAGGAAATTTATGGTGTCCTCCTGCAAGAGATAAGAAAGGATTTGCCTGCATTATTCTGTTTCTGTGAATCAACTTAATTTTTTTAGCTGCTGACTTTTCATGTTTTGGTTTTTTTTTTCCTTTTTAAAAAGTTAGGTTTTTATTTCAGCTTTCTGCCACTTTTTTTTTTCTCCCGGTTTGTTCCATTTTTTAAAATTTGGTTTCTCTCAAATTCCAGAGTCGCTCCCAGATTTTAACCCCTTGGGCTCCAATAATTTCTTAATCCTCGCTGAGCAAACCTTGGGGGAAAGTTCTGCAGCTTCCCCATCTCCAGCAGATTCCCTCTGGATCCTGGGAGAGTCACTGAATCCCGCTTGAAAAATGGGAATAATGGGATTTACCCTTTTTTTTTTAATGGTGTGGGAGCTCCAGGATGAGGCAGGAGTGGTTCAGCATCCTGGATAAGTGACCTGAGCTGCTTCTAAACCATTCCCAATGTTCCCACAGCTTGGCCAGGAGATGATTTTTCCATGTTTTACAGAGAAAAACATGGAAAAAACAGAGAAAAACGGAGAAAAAAAAAAAAAACCCTTGCAGACTCCACATGTGCAAATACGTCTCCTAAATTAAATGATAAATTTAAATAAAGAAATAAACTTCAAAAATAAATTAATTTCGAGGCTCCATCACAGCATCAGAAAACAGTTCCAGAACCGGGATGTTTTTCCCCACATTTATTTTTTGGTGGAATATTTCAGCTAAATATTACATCAAAGGCATTCCACAGGCAAAATTTTCCCTGCTTAAGCACTTTTTCCAGCTTTCCCTTTACCTGAGATGTTTTGAAGATGCAGAGCTGAGTTTCCACCTTAGTTCTGAGCCCACAGAAGGAAACCAGCTGATAAATACTTAATAGTGACCTAATAAATCCTATCTGTGTAGGGTTTTGGGGGTTTGAGCTGCAGGGAGGAAGGGAATGTGGCTTTTTGGGGACATCAGGAAGGAGCTGTGTCACTCCTGGCCCCTCTGGCGTGGATGGGGAAGGATTTTTGTGAGGAAAAAAGGAGGAAGGAAAGGAAATAAATCAGTGTGAGGAGTAGGGAGTGGTTGAGATGGGAACGGGGTTTGTTGGGATCAGGTTTGATGGGATCTGGGGTTGATGGGATCAGGGTTTGTTGGGATCAGGTTTGATGGGATTTGGGGTTGATGAGGTCAAGGTTTGTTGGGATCAGGCTTGGATGGGATCAGGGTTTGATGGGATCTGATTTGTTGGGATCAGGCTTGGATGGGATCTGGGTTTGTTGGGATCAAGGTTTGATGGGATCAGGATTTGTTAGGATCAGGGGTTTTTTGGGGTCAGGATTTGATGGGATCTGGATTTGTTTGGATCGGGGTTTGTTGGGATCAGGGTTTGTTGGGATCAGGTTTGATGGGATCAGGGTTTGATAGGATCGGGGTTTATTGGGATCTGGGTTTGATAGGATCAGGGTTTGTTGGGATCAGGGTTTGTTGGGATCAGGTTTGATGGGATCAGGTTTGATGGGATCAAGGTTTGATGGGATCAGGGTTTGTTTGGATCAGGTTTGTTGGGGTCAGGATTTGATGGGATCAGGTTTGATAGGATCAGGGTATGTTGGGATCTGGGTTTGATGGGATCAGGGTTTGTTGGGATCTGGGTTTGATAGGATCAGAATTTGATAGGATCAGGGTTTGTTGGGATCAGGTATGATGGGATCAGGGTTTGATAGGATCAGGGTTTAATGGCCTCACTCCTCACAGAGAAATCCTTCATTTTTTTGCCACGTGGGTGGAAAAAAGCAGCAGCTCAGGCCGTGCAAACACCGACCTCTCCCAAAACTCTCCCCTCTCCCACCTCCACTCCGAGCTCATCCCCTGCTCCCTGGCCCTGGAAGGGCCCCCAGCGCTGACTGTCCCCTTTGTGTCCCCAGCCAGGATGTGTGACACGTACCTGCGTGGGCCCAGCGGGGTCATCACGTCCCCCAACTACCCCGTGCAGTACGACAACAACGCCTACTGCGTGTGGGTCATCACCGCCCTCAACCCCGCCAAGGTGGGTCCAGGCTGCTGCTGGCAGCCCCTGCAGATCCAGGGACTACGGAATTCTGCTCTCCTCTGGAATTCCAGCCTCGTGTCCCACGGAATTCCAGGCGGGTTTGGGGTGGGAGGGTCCCCGGAGCGGGGCAGGGATGCTTTGTGTTATGCCAGCCTGGAGTTGGGCGCTGCCAGGGATCCAGGGGCAGCCACAGCTGCTCTGGGAATTCCATCCCAGCCCCTGCCCACCCTCCCAGAGAGGGATTCAGTCCCAGTGTCCCATCTAGACCTGCTGCCTTTCAGTTCGAGGCCGTGGTTGGGGAGGATTGTTGGTTTACCGGAGCCCTGAGAGGAGGAGATGAACAAAGGCGGGTTCTTCACCCTTTGATGTTTTGTGGAAGAAAAATTGGAACGTGTTTGGATGCTGGGCTGTGGTGGTGGAGTGGGTGTGCACAGCCAGACACTTCCAAACAAATCCACACAAATCCAGACACTTCCAAACAACTTCAGACACATCCAGACACATCCAAACACCTCCAGACACATCCAAACAAATCCAGACACAGCAAGACACTTCCAAACACATCCAGACAAATCCAGACACATCCAGACACTTCCAGAAACATCCAAGCACATCCAGAAGCATCCAGACACTTCCAAACGCCTCCAGACACCTCCAGACAAATACAGACACATCCAGACGCTTCCAAACACATCCAGAAACATCCAAACACCTCCAGACACATCCTGTCAGCTCCAGACAAATCCAGACACCTCCAAACCTGTCCTGACAGCTCCAGACAAGTCCAGACACCTCCAAACATGTCCTGACACTGCCAGGTTGCTCTCAGCCCTGTCCAGCTTGGCCTTGGACACTTCCACGGATCCAGAGCCAGCCACAGCTTCTCTGGGAAGCCTTTTCCAGCTCCTGCTCACCCTGACACTGAAGGTTTATTCATCCCTCAGGCTCGGTTCCTGTCCCCACAGACTCTCCCGTTTTTCCCAGCTGGGTTTAAATCCCTGACCTCTGCTCCCTGCTGAGCACTCGTTTTGTTAAGGGTTGTAATTAAAAGTGAGTGTAATTATTTGTAATCGAAGCCCCTTTGATGTCTCTGTGGAGGGTGGGGAGGTGCTGGAGCAGCCCAGCAAAGCAGCTCATCAGGGCAGGGAGCCTGTGCCAGGAATGCTGATTTTTTTTTTTCCCCCTTTTTTTGGCTGTGGCTGGCTCTTACCCAGCAGGATTTCAGCCCCCAGGGGCAGAGGAGCGAGGTTTGGGTCTGTCTCCTGCTATTTATGCAGTATTGTGAATTTATTGCCATTTTTGCACTGTTATAAATTAAAATACAATTTATTTATTTATTATTATTTAAATACAATTTAAATACCCTTTCTGTGCAGGTGTGACTCCAGAGTGTGGGGGGAGAACGAGGTGTGGCTGCCCTGGCCTGGGAAAGATCAATCCCTGCCCATTTTCCCAACGGGAAATTTTGGCAAAGGGAATTGAGTTGAGGGCAGGGTTTGGTGCTCTCAGCTTTTTCCAGCCTCAGCCCTCGCCTCTCCTGCAGATCTGGAGCAGAAGAGCAGCAATCACTTTGCTGTGCAGCTCCCAAAACCCTTTCTGAGGGGTCGTTTCTGCTCTCAGAAGGTGGCAGGGTTTGTTCCTTGGAGTGTCTGCATTCCTGCAAACATCATTCCATCGGCTCTGGATGAATCCTGAGCCTGCCAAGGCTCCAAGTTCCCATTTAATAATAATAAATTATTATTTATTCTCCCTTGCCTCTGGACATTCCTGCACGTTGGCTCCCTGCCTTTTGCAGGGGGGATCTCACTGGATCTCAGTGTTTTTTGGTTTTTTTTTTTTTGGGAATTGTTAGGAAGTGCTGGGATCCTGCTTTTCCTCCCCTCTGGAGCAAGGCAGGGGCAGGATGGAGGAAGAGCCTGCGGAGTTCTCCCTCCCTGCTGAGCTCAGCCCAAGCCTTCAGCCAGCACAGATCCCTGGTGGGGGAGGATTTTAATGAGGAATATCCCTAAATTCCCATTCCCAGGCAGGCTGTGGCTCAGGGCTGCTGTTATCTGTGGTGTGGCTGCACAAAACCTGGATTTTGGGAGGCCCAAGTGAGATTTTTGGGAGGGATTCAGTGGCTGATGAGCCCCAGAAGGATCCTGTTCACCAGGGGGATGTGCCCTGGAGTGTTCCCTGGGTACCCATGGACAGGGGCTGGAATTTAGCACAGCTCAGGCTCTGGAGGATGTTTCATCCTTTCCCATTATTTCTGTACCTTTTTGTCCCCAAAAATCACCCCACATCCAGGTTTTGTGTGCTTAGAGCAGAGTTTGGAGAGCTGGGTGCAGGCATTTCCTGCGTGTTTTGTAGGATAACTCTTCCATTTGGGTTTCCTGCTACAAATTATGAAGGAGGAGGTGAAAACCATGAGGAAAATCTTCCCCTGGGCTGTGCCCAGCGTTTCACTGAGCCTTTTCTTGGATCTCAGGAATCTGGAGTTCTGGAATTTTCTGTGCTTCCAGGCACAGGCCCCCTGGAAAACACTGCTCTGGACCTGAAACCTTAAAAAAGACTTGTAAATATGAATAATGAGTTAGAAATCACAAATGTGTAGTGGGTTAGATAGGTGTGTTTTCACTGGGTGATGGGTTTTAAATTTGAGGTTTTTGTAGTATAGTGGTGAATATGGGACAAAATGGAAAATTTTGGGGTGGTGTCTTTTTCTTTGTTCATCTTCTTCTTCACAGAACTTGAGTATTTATCTTTGGTTGGTCAGCCTAATGTCACTCTAAGGGTCGTGGGAATCTATTATTGAATCAAAAGGATAAATAATGTGGATGTCAAACTTCTATTGATTTATTTAGCTTTAAAAAGCCTTGAAGCAGGCTCAGCTGGAGCCATTTTCCCCACTTCTAACAAAAAGCTAAAAGTGCTGTCGTGCTTTCTATAATTTTTAATAAAATATAATAAACATCCAAACCCAAAAATCATCTCAATCACCTTTCTAACAATCCTAGCTCTAAAAAAACCAAATAAAACTAATAACAACCCACTAATAAGTAGTACAAAGCCCAGCATACACCCCCACTTTTTGTGCTGGATGTTCAGGTCTAATCTTCAGCTGTGTCCCTTTGCTTTGGTGCCAGTGTTGTGCCCGAAGTTTTCCTGCTTTTCCATCAGCAGAGTGACAGGAAAAGATTCTCCTCCTGCCTTCCTGTGCAGAACTGGCTTATTTTCCATGGGAATTTCTGCTTAGAGGAAGTTTCTCCTCTTCCCCTGCTTGGTTTCTTCCTCAGCTTTGAAACCTGAGTCACAACAAACACAGAATCTGCAAGGCCTGATCCTTTCCTAAATCATAAAGGGGTTTGGAATTGGTCAAATCCATTGATTTTAAGATTTCCCAACTGGGATCAGAGATGCCACAGCACAAGGAAATGGAACTGAAATATGGATGGGTGAAATCAGCAGCGTTTGTGAGCTGGGAGAGGAGATCCCATTGCCTTTTCCATAAATATTTTAAATTAATTTAATTAATGTCCGTTTTTGAAGGGTTTTTTTTGGGGGTTGGGTGTTTCAGTGTCATTTCCAGGGAGGGAAAACCTCTCCTGAAAGCAGGGAAGGAAATCACCAACTCCTTTGGGAACACCACAGCTCTCCCTGCTTGTCCTGATCCTTTCCTAAATCATAAAGGGGGTTGGAATTGGTCAAATCCATTAATTTTAGGACTTCCCAGCTGGAATCAGAGATTCCACAGCACAAGGAAATGCAGGATCTGCTCCATGGAACTGAAATATGGATGGGTGAAATCAGCAGCGTTTGTGAGCTGGGAGAGGAGATCCCATTGCCTTTTCCTTTGAAATGCTAAATACTTTTAATTCCTTCAATTAATAATTAAAAGGAGTTTCATGCTGGAAGTTTAGGAAAAGTTGGGAAAAGCTTTCCTGGAGCAGGGAGGGTTGGGAGAAAATCTCCAAATCCTGTGGGAAGCTCTCCCTGCTTGTCCCTCAGGGATGATCCCAGCACTTCCCATTCCCCAGCCTGGGGATTAATTAATTCCAATGCCTATAAAATACTATAAAATAAAATCTAAGGAACATTACGTGCCTGAGCTGGAGCTGCTGAAGTCGCTGTGATATTTTTATTGACTCCAGTGGTTTTTTGGATCCATGGAGCTTTGGGAAAAGCAGGAGCTGAATTTAGGACTCATTTGCAAATCCTGGCAGAGAACCTCGAGCCAGAGATCCACTGAGCCCCAAAATCCAAATTTCCTGGGAATTCTGCAATTGTAGGGCTGAGGCCTCCCCACTGACAATTTAGGATTATTTCCTGTGCACAAGGGGGACATCAAACCTATTTGGGGGATATTCAGATTTTTTTTTTAGCTGGGCCATGGTGCCTTGGGAATTAATTCCAACCACAGTGGGCAAATAAATCCCTGGGGAGCTGAGAAATGCGTGTGGTAATTGGGGGATTTGCATAAAAGCTATTTCTGGCTCTTTTTTGACATGATGGGTGTTGCTGGTTGAGGTTTCTCCTGGGGTTATTCCCACCTGCAGCCAAAAAAAAGCCACGTCCAAGCTGATGGAGGGAGAAGGGCCCCTCCAGGGGAGGATTTATCCCAAATGGAGAGGGAAATTCTGGAGCAGGGAAATGAGGAATGTGCTTGTGAAGCTTCAGGTTAGAGCAGCACAGGCTGCTGCTCTCCTGGAGAGAATTATTGTGGATTTTCCTGCCCGGAATGTGACTGAACTTCCAATCACTTTGGAATCAGGAGTCCCATCCCATTTTGCTCCCTGTCACTGCAGCAGCTCCGAGTTCGGGGGTGCTGGTGCTTCTCTGGCTTTTTAACCAATCATTGGATGATTAAATTGAATTCATTCCATTTCCAGCTTTCAGAGGAAAAAAAAACCAAAAAAAACCAAAAAAAACCACCAAACGAAACCAAACCAAAAACAAACACAAAAAGCCCCAAAACAACAACAACAACAAC
>VZTT01013856.1:8967-21973 GCA_013400855.1 Buphagus erythrorhynchus | reverse complement strand
TTTTTTTTTTCTCACTCTGTTCTTCCCAACACAAACTTTCAGAAGCGTTGTAGAAAAACTGGTTCCTTGAGATCTCTCCTTTTTTGTCCAATTTGCTTAAAAACTTTCTGGCCTGGGGCATGGTGGAAGGAGCTGGATCCTAAACTGCTCATCTACATTCACACAGAAAGCAGAGCTGCAGACAAACCCCAGACCTTCTAGGCTCTCTTGTGTCCTTGGCTGAAGACAGAGTAGACACTGACCTCTTTGAAAATGTGACCCTTGCTCAGGTTTGTGTGTGAGAGCCAATATCTGCCAGCTCCTGGTGCTGTATTTCTTTTTGTTGAGAAAACAAGCCATAATATGACCTGTGACTGTGCAAAAGTGGGATGGATCTTCATGATCAAGGAAAAGATCAAAAGCAAAATGTTTTGTACGAGGCTCTGGGTGCCCTTTAACCTCTGATCCCACTCCTCCTCTGTCTCCTCCTCTTCCTTTTTTCTTCTCTTTGCTGTCTTTGTTGCCTGGTAGCTCTGGTGTCGGCTACCAAAAGCAAAACTACAGTGTTGTGCCTTGAGATGGGGAAGTGTGGAGCAAACTCTCACCTTGCCTTTCCTCTGGTGGCTCCCCTGAGCTGCACTCTGCCACAGGATGGACTCTTAGTCACTAAAACACCATGGCAGGAAGGTCTGGTGTCTGTCTTGGAGCTCCCTTCGTGAAAGATTTGTGTGTCCTTCAGCCAAACCTTGATATTTTTCTGTTTTTTGACTACATGGGCCAAAACATGGGACAAGTCCTGGGCTTCAAGTGACAGTTCTGTGACTGAATTCCCTGCTCCTGGGCCCGTGAAGCCCCAGCCTGAACCTGCTAGTAGCAGTCTGTGTCTGGAAGGAGTGTTTTACCTCCCACCTCAGACACTAGGAGGTATCCAAACACCAGTTTAGTGCCCCAAAGTGTGATGAGAGAATGATCTGTCACCTTCCTGTGAAGATTGCCAAACCATCATCATGCAGGACAGTGGGTGACCCCACACTAGAGGACAAAAGAATCTCAGGAAAGCACGGACAAGGAGCAGAACCAGCTGGGGTTTGAAGGCACTGCCAGCTTGCACTGTAGGGTGTCGTGTCCTGTTCTACACCCCAAGCCAGCTGAGTGGCAGTAATCCATCAGCAAGAGGAGATGGCATGAAAACTCTATCCTGGAGCGGATGGAGTGCATTCTTGCCCTCTGGAATATCAAATGTTGGGTTGTTTTATCCGAGGTGTTCATGTTTCTCTGCTGGGAATGCTGAGAAGGAAGAATGCAGCTTGTGTTTCACCCAAGAACATGGGCTTGGCCACGCTCTGGCTTCTGCCACTGGGGGAAGGTCTGTACCTGCTGGTGGGCTGGAACAGCAACCTGCCCCATTTACATACATCAGAAGGAGTGTTGCAACAAAGGAGGCTGTGTTCTGGCTAATTCCCCATTCAGTGCCCTGGTCAGCCCTGAAATGCCATCGAGGAGGTTGGCCTCGCCAGGGAGAGGTCACGACTACAAAGAGGCAGAGGCAAGGGAGAAGGAGTGAGCTCCACGGGATTTGTCTGAGTGCTGCACATCAAGGGCCCGGTCCCTCCGTGCTTCCCACGCTCTTTGTGTTCCATTCCCAAAAGAAATATGGTGCAGGAGGGTGGTGTGAGTCCAGTGACGTGGGCTGGAACTGCAGTGGTGTGAGCAGGGCTCTGCCTCCTGCAAGCCAGCAGGGAAAACTCCCAGTGGTGGAGGAGAAAAAGCCACTTTTAATAAAGTAAATTATTATAATTACATTGCAGTGGTACTTAGGTCTTACATGTGGTATGAGTTTCACTGTGAGAGACTTCAAAGTGCTGCTGGGCTCCTGCAGCAGGTGGGGAAACTGAGGCACACAGGTTTGGTCCTCGCTGGAGGTGAGGAAACAGCTCAGTGCTAGGGATGGAGCCAGGTTTTCTGCCTTTGTCAGCCCCAGAGAGCAGCCCAGGCACTGGCAGAGCCAGAGGAGTTGTCCCACTCTGCAGTGTGACCCAGCACAAAGCTCAGGTGCTTGAGGTGAGATTTTGGTGTTGGGACCTGAACTTTAACATTTCAGCTCCCCCTCCCAGTAGCTGCTGAGTGCTGATTCCTGGCAGGGCCCTCGCTGAGTGCAGAGGGATTTGTGGAGCCCCTTCAGAGATATTCCCAGCCCATTTGCCATGGCAAAGCTCTGTCTCCAGACTGGGTGTGCAGGGAGCTTTTGGTGCGTGGCAGAAAGTCCAGGCTGAGATCTGAGCACCTCTGAGCTAAATCCGGTGAAATTCTCACTTCTTCTGGGGCTGGACCCACACCCGAGCTGGATTTTCCCCATGTTTTTATGGTCTTGCTGGAATTTTATTGCAAACATAATGACTGCAAAAGGGCAGCCACCAAGGTCTCTTGGAGCAGGTAGTGGCTTTCCAAAGAGTCCCGGAATCGGCCCCACCTTGCAGAGCAAATAAACATATGGATCACAGGGTGCAGGTGGTGGGGGAAGTTAAAGCAGGGTAAAAGGACCTATCTGACATCTCCTGCCTGGAATGGGTTTGGGTCTTCCAGCCTGAATCCCACCAGGCTTGCCCAGGTTTTCCCTGCTCTGAGTCAACAGGGAGACCTGAGGCCAGACAGATCAGTCCTCTGAGCTGGAAGATCTCTACCTGCTGCTCTCCTGACAAAAAAACCATCTGTGCTGCTTGCTGCTAGCTGGATTGCTGCTTCTAAATTTGATCCTGGACTATGGAAAAACTTGTCAACTCCTAAAGCAGCTGGCTGGAGAAGCTGGTTGGCAGCCTGCAGCGGGGAGCGGTGTCCAGCGTGCATCATGTTTTGGCATGTCCACCTCTCTTTCGAGCTGCCTTTGGAAGACTTCCCAAGATATTAGCTCTTTATGGAAAAGGAAAAAAAAAAAAGGAAAAGAAAAAGGAAAAAAAAGGCAAACTCCAGTGGCTGTGTTGCAGCACATCCATAACCAATGTCCCTGCAGTTCACAGGAGCAGGCGAGCAGCCGCAGCACCGTGCTGCAACTCAGCACGCTCGCCCTGGATTTCATCCAGCCTCTGCTTCCCTGCTCAGCCATGATTATCCCTCTCTGCCTTCTACAAACACCTTTAAAAAGAAGTGCTCTGACAACAAAATTACTGGAGCAGGCTGCTAAGAAAGCCTGCTGTGCAGGGTGCCCTGGGGAGCCCCATGGCCTTACGGGGCAGGCAGCCTCGAGCGCTGGGAAGCCAGACCTCAGTCAAGATACCTGTGTGTGCCAGGCTTGCTGAAGAGTGTGTAGTGGTCTGTTCTTCTACCCCATATCTGATTCAGCTGATTGAACACCTTATCTCACAGGTGAATCACAGGAAATCAAAGCCATGACCTGGGTTCAGTGAATCCAGATGTTGGCGCTGGCAGCTGCTGCCTGGAGTTGGGGTTTTTTGAGGCTTTCACGGCAGCTGGAGCCTGGTCCCGTTGTCAGGTTGCCTTTTCACCTCTTTGCTTCTTGTACCAGCTCCTAGGAAGGCGGTCAGAGAGGTTACAGGGCTGCCTGGCTGCACAAGAGTGGGGGATGCTGGCTGGGGACCCAGGCTCTGGGAGGTGATGGGTGAGGCACAGGGATGTGTCCCTGCATCTCCCAGTGCTGGCCACACACGGGTGGCTGCAGCCACAGCAGCCCATGGGCACTCCTGTGGCACGGATGACAAAGGTCCTGTCAAGAGAGCAGCACTGACCGAACAAGTGTTTGTTTCAATTTCAGGCTGCTGCACTTTTTTTAGCCTTTTGACAGAGGAGGTCTGCTGATCTGTAGTAAATAGGGATTTTCTTCAGTCCATGAGTATGTTGGTAAAATATCCACATGCGTATTATTTTGCCCTGCTGACGCCTCAAGTATTTTAATGTGCATTTCAGTGCTGTTTGTTGAATGAAGTGGATGTTTGCAAAAGATGTCAACACTGGAGTAGAGTTTGCCAATGCTGACGTGGTCATGGCTCACGGGGAAGCCAAATGTACTGTGCAAATACAGAAAAAGTGATATCAGTGACCTTTCCTGTGTGATTCTGTGCTATCACATCCGAGGTGGATGGAGAAGGGACCTCCATCCATCCATTCATCCATCCTTGGCACTTTCCCCTCTTCTCTCACCTCTAGTGCCAATTTCCTTGTGCCAAACGGAGGAAAATACTCCATACAGATGTTTGCTCTGGGAAAAAAATGTACTGGTGACTGGAGAAACCAGCAGGATACACCAGGAGGCATTTGAATAGGATACAGGATACACTTGAAGGCACTTGAGAAACGTGTAAAGCAAAAACTGTGCTTGAAAATTAAAATTTAAAATTTAAATTGAATTTGAAATTAAAATGGGCAAGACAGTTCAG
This sequence comes from Buphagus erythrorhynchus, assembly GCA_013400855.1. Classification (NCBI taxonomy): domain Eukaryota; kingdom Metazoa; phylum Chordata; class Aves; order Passeriformes; family Sturnidae; genus Buphagus; species Buphagus erythrorhynchus. The sequence goes on along the minus strand of VZTT01013856.1, from coordinate 17,606 downwards.
TGGTTTTTATTCAGCCTTCTAGTGTGTCTGGAATAAATTGGGAGGGAGAGGGGAAATTAGTGCCTTTCAATAAAAGGAGGGTTGCTGAATATAATCAGCGTGGTCATATTTAGGGAACACCCTGGGGACATGTAATTGGAAGGTAAGATAGCCCTGTATATAATGTTATGGTAGGCTGTCAGCAAGTGGCTGTGCTCCAGACAGACATCCAAGACATTTTCTTCAGTGTGTGAGCCAGTGCTCAGTTTGGGGAGGACAAGCTGTGGCCACATTAGCTTTTTATTACGTCCTGCTCTGCAGAGAATCCAGCGCCTTGGAGAAGACATTTAAGAATGCATTTGCCTCTTGCTTGCCTGCTTTGCTCTGAACCTTTCCAGCGAGGCACTTTAAGTGGTGTAAATGTGTAAGGGCAGATTTGGGGGCTGATTTTTGTTCCCCTGGAGGGGCAGCCTGGGAGGTTACCTGAGGGGCAGCCCTGGGTGGGAGATGGTCTGTACAGGGCTGTGAGTGCAGATGCACAAATCTGCACAAAGGAGGTGCCCCTGGGCTCAGGAGAATTGGTGAACCTGACAAACAGATGCTTGCTAAGGGGGTCAAATCTGTAGATCCCTGCAATGCCCCCCCCCCGTGAATTGTTTCCCCTTTAGCAGCTGAGCCCATCACCTGTGTTCAGGGTTTGAGTTTCACACCTCTCTGCCAAGCTGGACATTTCCTGGCTCTTTGTGAGCAGGAAATCTCTCCTTTCCGTTTTTCTGCACTAGCAGAGATATGTGATGATGTGCATGAGCCTCTAATTGGCTCCCTGGATTATGTGTGCAGCACTGAGCCCGTGAGCCTGACCCGGGATCCCCCATCCATCTGCAGCTCAGGGGAACAGGAACTTGAAAGATTTTGTACAACACAGACATTCAATGGGTTTAATATTGCAGGAACCCCAGCTCAGCTTAAATTGCCAGTGCTGAACTCTGCGTCCATATTTATCAACTTTCTTCTTTGTGAATCACTTGCCAAGCTCATATTTGACTCTAAAAATGTTACTAAAATTGACTCATCTCTGGCTGTACTGCATTTCTCTGCAGGTCAGACATCAGCTCCTAAGTGGAATCTGATACTGATTCAAAACACGGTGAGTTTTTTCATCCAAATCCTTTACTTTAAGTTCACCGTGGCAAATCTGGATGTTTAATATATTTGAGGAGAAAAATAACTTTTTTTTTTTTTTCTTTCAGTCTTGAAGATAGTCCTACCCTATAAAATGTGCTGCAAAATTAGGAAGTGTATCTGCACACGTGATAATTTCTGCTGAAAGGGGGGTCAGTGTTTATTGTGGGGCTGCTCTGGGATGAATGAATGAGTATCAAATAATGTAATACAAGTATCTGGGGTTACTGGGAGTCAGTGAACTTCAATTGCAGCATAGGTAACACCTCAGGCCCTCTCTTCCAATAGGAAAAAGAATTTCACAGGGCAAAATCAGGAGAGTCTGTCGACCAATGAACGTGTGCTCTGGGAGTGAGTCACATTCATAAAGAGTTTCAAGTTTGTGGTCTGGCAGATCCTGGGAGATTATTAAACCCACATAAAAGACCTTTATTAATACAGTTTCTATAGTTCTGCACCAATCTTACTGCAGATGGAGCAAGGGAAGAAGGATGGAGGGGGGGAATTATTCACCTACGCTGGCAGCCTGAGTCACTGCCATGATGGGTGGAACAATCCTAATGCTCCATGGGCTGTGCATGCCCTCTTATCTCAAAATTCCTATCTGGGACACAGACAGAAGCTTTGGTAGCTGCAGTGATTGTCCCACAGGATTTTTATCTGCAGTGGATTGCTTTGAGGCAGGTTCCACCTCCTGCTCCCTGGTGCCCACTGACCCAGCAGTGCTGCCTGCCTGGGATGGTGACCCCAGGACCCCATCACTGTTCAGCACTGGGATAAAACAGAGGGGTAGGTCAGCCCCAACAGCTCATCCAGGGATTTCCTGCAGTGGTACCCACCTCTGCATGGACTGCTGACAAGATGTTTTTGTGGCTCTCTCTTCCCACCACTGGGACCAATTCACAGATTTATAAAATCCTTGTCCTGGGTTTGGAATAATTTGTCTTCATTTTTAACATTGATATGATTTCTTCTTAACGTTTCTATGCCTGGAAGTCTTCTGTTAAAGGAAATGTTTCTCATTATCAGCTGTGAGATTGCCAGGTCTGGGAAATATTTCTGGTTTATATTACTGTCCTGTTGTACATGAGACATCCCAGAACCGAAGATTATGAGATCCCTGTTTTATCTGTAGGAACAAGATGTTACTGAGTACAAGGGGGCTGCAGCCCCATCCAGAATTGTGTAGTCTGCCTTTAGACCTTCTCCCCCCTTGGGCATCCAGCATGGGGGTGCCTGGGGGTGCCTGTCCCTGCAGTCCATGTTCTGCCACCCTCCTTCTGCCCAGCCCCTTGCAGGAGAAAAATGGGTCTGATTCTGAGACACCTTTGGTACTGCAGCAGCAGCTGACAGGGAAAGTGCAGGAGTAGTGATGGAGAAGGGGGGAAGAGGGGCAAATTACAGAGTGACAGCCTCTGGACATCAGATCAGAAAGTGGGTTTGTGGTAAAGGAGAGACCCACACAGTGTTTGCTGAACCAGAGGACTTTAATGTGGGAGCTGCCTCTCTCATCTTGGGGGGAACTGCTTGAGACAGTTTCCCAACAGAATTTGATGGAAACTTTGTCAGAGAGTGAAAGCATTTAGCAAGGTTTGTCGTGTCCCTGTGTGTTTTTAAGGGACTGTAGAGCAGATTTACTCAACAGAGTCTATTCAGGTCTTTCAGGTGGGCTCTGCTCTACCTAAGGTGGGTCTCCAGAAGGCAGAGATGTCTGTGGCTCTCACACACTTCTGTTAGAGCTGTGGGTAGGACAACCTTTCTCTACCACAGCCCTTGATCTACTAACAACTCTTGCCTTTGCCTGAAATCAGTGTTTTTCCCCCAGTCCCACCCACCCCACAGGGGGATGCCACAGGACACTGGGACCTTGCATGGATGGGGGAAATGTGTCCTCTTCAGCTGCTCACCCTGCTTAGGGGCTCCTCAAGGAGATGCAGTAGCTTTGCTTTCACATTTCATCCCCTGGGGCAGGAGGGAAAGGGACCCTTTAATCACGGGCTGCTCTGCCAGGAGCAGATCCCAGCTCAGGCCACATTATTCCTACCTGAGCACACCCTGCAATTTTCTGCCTAGATAAATAATCCCACTCCAGCTTCAGGAAGGGCAGTCCCAGACTGAACTAAATATTTCTACCAGCAAATACTGCTCTAGTATTTTTGGCATGAGACTTAATAAATAAACAAATTTGCTGTTCCTCAGGATCACGTCCACCTCTCTTCTGCGGCTGTGCCAGCTGGATGTTATCCTGAGCTTTACCAACACTGTACTAAGTCATTTCCCATCACATTCATGTCTTGAAAAGAATCTTTTCAGCTCTTTAGCTTCCTGCTAAAGAGTCAAAGTGCAGCTGGTCTCAGCCATACCTGATGGCTTCTTTGCATTTTCAGGACTTTTCTTATGGAAAGGAGCTAGGAAATAATTTTCCCAGATCTTCCTTAGTGGGAGAGCTGGTACCAAATGACTGCTTGTGGCTCTGCTCCAAAGAATGGAGCAATCCAGCTCATCCCATATCCAAGTGGAGCTCTGTGCTGGTATCCTTCAAGGCATGTGATCTCCTCCCTGGACTGGGGGTCTCCTGCATAAAGAGCTCCTTGGATGGGGCCAGATTGGTTGATGCAGCTCATCATCAAAGCAAATGGTGCATCCAACTCTGCTGCAAAGCATCTGGGTGGAGAAAGTGAACTTTCTGCTTGTGAGTAATAACAGCAATATTTGTGCTGAGCGTGCTCTGCTCTGAAGGCATTGCTATGGCTGGGGCTGCTCCTGGTGTGCTGAGGAGAGAGGAAAAGGGGCATCAGGTCAGCTCATGACAGCTTCCCTGTGTGGCTGGGGCAGCTGGGAGAGCTTATCCAGGCGTGGATCAGCCAGCAGATTTAGCCAATCCCCAATGAGGCTGTTAGGTGTGGGGCTGGCAGGAAGGGCCCCAGGGGTTGGGAATGACCACCAGGCACTCCAGGACCTCACTGGGGAGCATCTCGTCCTGTGGCCCATGGACAGAGCACTCCCCATGGCTGAAAATAGCACATTCCTGTGCTGCTATGTCCAAGGGAAGAACAGGATTGCCCAGAGGGGTGGTGGATGCCCCATCCTCAGAAACAGAATCCCAGAATCCATAACTTTGGAAAAGCCCTCTGAGACCATCGAGTCCAACCTGTGACAATCCCCACCTTGCCACCCAGCCCAGAGCACTCAGTGCCACATTCAGTCATTCCTTGGACACCTCTGCAGATGGGAACTCAAACACCCCCCTGGGCAACCCCTTCCAGTGTAAAATCACCCATTCTGTAAAGAAATTCCTCTGAATGTTCAACCTGATCCTCCCCTGGTGCAGTTTGAGACTGTGAAACACTCAAGTCCAGACTGAAGTGAGCTTGGAGCAGCCTGGGATAGTGGAAGGTGTCCCTGCCCATGACAGGGGGTGGAATAAGATGGAATTTAAGATCCCTTCTAGCCCAAACCATCCTGTGATGCTATAAAGGTGGTAGAGGCACCCCACCAAGCTCCACAGGGTGGGGAGGGCCCCAGTGACACCATGAACCAAATTTGGGTTCCCAATGCCATTTGGGAGACAGGGCATGCCCGCTCCAAGCCAGAACAAGCCCTGTTTTACCCAACAGGTTGTTGCTGTTTGCATAAGGTGGGTGTTATGGGAATGTACCAGGTGCCATTAAAGCATCCTGCCCTGCAAGCTGGGAAAGGCTGCTGAGGTCCCCACTGCCTCTCCAGATCTTTACCAGGAGTTTATCTCCAGATCTTTGACTTCAACCTTATCATTGCACAAGTATCTAAAAGAAAACCCCACTATGAAAGATTTCCCTGAGTAAATTCTGCTAAACGACACAAATTTTGATTCCTGGTGAATTTACGCTGCTGACAGGCAGAGAGAAATTTCTCACTGCAGAGAAATTTGCAGGGTTTCATCTTCTGAGAAGGTTTCACAGCCCTCATTCGAGAGGGGGATTTTTGCAGAGTGAACTCAGCAGATATGGTCATGCTATGCAGTGACAGAAGAGGCTTTCAAAAAGGGCTGAGACACTTCTCATTTCCTTGAAATGTTAGCTGGGGAATTCGTTTTGCTGCCTTCAGCTGCTCTTTAAAGGAAATCCCCAGTCCAATACCATATCAGTAAAACATTTTTAAAAAATCTCTTCTGGGCCCTAGTTCCATGCTGTCCCATGGATGGTTTGCTGTGGGCTGCATGGGATGTGTGGCCTTAAGGAGAACCAGCCTTTCACATGCATGCTCAGGAAACACATTTTTAAAAACCTGTTGATGTAATTTAGTTTTGCTGATTGAAGCCAATTAAAACCAAACTTTAATTTTGCCATTATGAAGAAATCCACATCCTCAATCATAATTTTCCCTAGTTTTTATTTTTTTCTTTTTTTTTCCTTTTTTTCTTTTTTCTTTTCTTTCCCCCCCTCTCTACACAAGTCTCTGTAGATGGACCATGTTTCTGGGTAGATGCTTCTTGCTTTCCAGCTGTAGCTGATATTCATGGCCTGACAATACAGAACTGTCCATTCTAATGATCTACCTTAGAATTGTTCTTCTTATAAACTCTGTAGCCTAATCTTCAATTAACGTGGCACCAAGAGCTAATACTCTTGTTGAAATAGACACTTTGCAATTATTTTGCCACCCCAAAAATTAGAAAATTGATTAATTTTGATACTTTGATGATGCAGAACCATATTTTAGGATGCTGGTGATATTATTCTCTGATTTTATGTAGTTAGGAGACTTTAGTCTTTAAAAAAAAAAAAAAAAAACCTGGAAAAAATTATTTTGATCTTGATTTGTTGGCCAGTTATTTTCCAGGGAAGTAACTTGCATGATAGAGTTCAAAAGAAAAACTGAAAAATGTTCCTTCCCCACATTACCTTCTGTTTTTTGTGATTATATTATGGAATATATACTGTATTATAAAAATACAATAGAATGAGGGCTACAGGAGCTGTGGAGGAGGCAATTGATTGTAGTAGCCCATAGAGGTCTTGAACTCAGCCAGGACCCAGTACCAGGAATGAAATTGCCACCTGGAGTGGTCCCTCCTCACCCCTGTCTTTTAGAGGCATTTCAATTGTGTGCCAGCTTTAGCCTTGGCTCCCTCTCCTGCTAAATTAAATAAAAGTTAGTCACTTCCCCCTCTCTTCTTCCCAACACAGAAAGCTGTTTGAAATCACCTGGCTTGTTTGAAACAGTGGATTCAGGGAGATGTGTTTACCTTTTCACTCCTGAGCTGTTTGATCCCTGCTTCCCAAGCCTCCACTAGAAACAGCTTTTGGTTTTATGCTGGGGACTAGATTAGTCAGATTTTTCCTGTAAGAACAGAAGCCCAAAGGCTAAATTTTTAAAGAAGCCACTTAAAAAAATGAACCTGAGGGGTGCTAAGAGTGAAGAAGAGTGAGCCAGCCCTGAGTCAATCCATTTTGCCCCCGTGGAAGGTGCCAGCCTGCTTTGGGCATGCACGGTTCAGCTTGTGTGTGTGGTTCCACCACTTGTGCTTGCAGTTTATAAAGGTGCACAGGGGAAACAGAGGTGTCTTCTTTGCTGTTTGGTGCCTGCTAAGTGATTGTCAAGACTCCTTGGACTTGCTTCCAGCTCTGCAGGGGGATATAATGGTGCTGATGGTTTTTAGCAAGTGAAGCTGTAAGGTGTGGTTTCTGTGTGGAATGGGAACATTGCTGACATCCTGACCAGGAGGGGAAAGCCCCAGCCCCACAGAGACCAGATATTCAGTGGTCCTGTGCCACCTTTGTGGAACAAATCTGGAATAATTTTGGGGATTTGTACACTTTATTATTTTCAAAGGGAATCTCCAACAGCACAAGGACGTGCAGCTGCTGGAGCCAGTCCAGAGGAGGGCACGGAGATGCTCCAGGGCTGGAGCCCCTCTGCTCTGGAGCCAGCCTGGCAGAGCTGGGGGTGCTCACCTGCACAAGAGAAGGCTCCAGGGAGAGCTCAGAGCCCCTGCCAGGGCCTGAAGGGGCTCCAGGAGAGCTGCAGAGGGACTGGGGACAAGGCATGGAGGGACAGGACACAGGCACTGGCTTCCACTGCCAGAGGGCAGGCATGGATGGGATCTTGGGAATTGGGAATTGCTGTCTGTGAGGGTGGGCAGGCCCTGGCACAGGGTGCCCAGAGCAGCTGTGGCTGTCCCTGGATCCCTGGCAGTGTCCAAGGGCAGGATGGATGGGGCTTGGAGCACCCTGGGATAGTGGGAGGTGTCCCTGCCATGGCAGGGGTGTTAGAACAATATGGACTTTAAACTTCCTTCCAGCCCAAACTGTTTTAGAATTCTATGATAAAGTGCACCAAGTTATTTTTTAGCTGTAGTTTGACTTCCAGAACATATTGAAAATGTTAACATGTAAAATCACTTTTTACCCAGTTAAAACTCAAGGAATAATACTATTCTCTTAAAACTCACTGATTTGTGTGGCTTGAGCCCAACTGTTGTAAAAGGAGATAGCAAGGGATGAAGGTATCAGAGAGGAGGGGTTTTATTGAATATGAATCTCTGGAGAACATGGAGCAATTTGGAAATGGACCAGTGACATCTCTGCATTGCCCAGTCCCATTCTGGCCTCTTGACCCAACTAGTAAACAGAAAAGGTGAGGGGTAGGTTACAGCCCTAAAATGTATTTGTTGAGTTGAAGACTAATGGATTTTTCTGGACAGGAAATGAGGAATAGACCCGACAGGTGACGTCCTAAGAGCATGCTGCTTCCTGGAGTTGCATGTGAAAATAAAATGGTCTTTAGACCAAGTGATAAATTAGGTATTTCTGCATAAAATTATCTGCTGGGGCTTAGAGCAGCTGAAAGGCCTTTTGTGGAATAGGTGTTTCTCACTAAGACAGATGGCAGAGAGTGAACTGAAACAGAAATAGCATTTAAAAGCTGAAGACCAGCTCTGACCAGTACCAGCTGGTGCCACACAAACATCAGCTGTTATTTGACTGAACCATTTCAGGGAGGGACTTGAGCCCAGGAGTGTATGGGGGCATGGGTGGGCAAGGGTGATGCTCTTGCTGAGCAAGGTGAAGCACTGCACCCTTCTGAGGCTCATGAGCACCTTCAACTGCCTTGCTACAGGTCAGAGACCTTTCTTGAGTTTTTTGGTCACTGGAGAGACCTTTTTCACTCCCATGCCTGGTCAGCAGCAGCTCATGACCCAGGTGGTGTCTGACATGAATCACAGAATCCTCTGAGCTGGAAGGGATCATCCAGCCCAGCTCCTGTCCCTGCACAGACACCCCAACAATCCCACCCTGTGCATCCCTGGAGCAGTGTCCAAACTCTCCTGGAGCTCTGGCACAGCCCAGCTCCTGTCCCTGCACAGACACCCCAACAATCCCACCCTGTGCATCCCTGGAGCAGTGTCCAAACTCTCCTGGAGCTCTGGCACAGTGCAGCTCCTGTCCCTGCACAGACACCCCAACAATCCCACCCTGTGCATCCCTGGAGCAGTG
>VZTT01013851.1:55442-77441 GCA_013400855.1 Buphagus erythrorhynchus | reverse complement strand
TTTTTGGTTTTTTTGGGGGGGTAAAATTATCTTACAGCTCTTCAAACAGCTGCTGCTGAAGCTAGGCAGACACAAGTATGTTTTAATTACTTGTGCCATGGCATTGACAGAGCTGGGAAACAGCTGAAATGCTGGGAAACACAGGAGTCCAGTGACTGAACCAGTGGGCTAAGGGAAAAGGCACAACCCAAAATCTGTTACTGAAGGTGTTTACATCGTCTTGCTTGCTCTGTTTCCAGAGATGATGGGTTCAGCTGGGAAACCTTTCTCATAGTGAAACCTTCAGTAAAAACTTTTATGACTTTAGTACAATAAATAATACTTTTTTTCTCATAATCTTAAGCAACATTTATGCTAAGTACTTTAATGTGCAGCTATGTGGAAAAACACATTTGGTAACATGCCACCACTTTCAGAAGTAGAAAGAAAAAGAGAAGATGCCGGAAGGAATGTCCTACCTGTCAAGAAAGGCAAAGCAGAAACCAGTTGCAAAATAGCTGCTTTAAAAATCCCTTCTCTGGACATTAGGGAATTTAAAGAATCAGTCAAAAAATGTCCTATAAGAAGGTTTGTATGCATTGGCAGCAGTTCCTAAATGTAAGTAGCCAACAAAGAAAAATCTTTTGCTGGGAAGGGGTTTTCTGAATCGTGTTCTTTTCTGCTTTTTCACTAAAAGGTTACCTTTTGCTAACATCATGTCTCTTTTATAAGAATTAATATGGATTGCAAATATAACTAATGTGGTGAATGTTTATCCCATGTGGATGCTTATCCAATGACTGCCTGCAAAGCAGTTATGTCACAAACAATCTGGAGAGCGAGCCTGAAACGCTGACCATGCTGGAGTCAATGTATTTTTTCTGTATGTTGTGAGGTCAGGATTTTCTTGGAAGCACTTTTCAGTAGCAAAATGACTGCAGTCAGGAAAAGGGATGGGTTTCTGTTTTCAGGTAAGGGAAAACCACCAAATTTCCTTGGCAAACAAGTGGTCTTGAAATACAGAATAACATTCCTTTGTATAAGCACCCTTTTAAAGTACACAATCAGCACTAAAAAACATCAGTTTCACTTCTACACTAATAACCTACTCAGGGATTTGTGAGGGAAACATACAGCATCGGGGAAAGTGTCAGTTAACAGAACAGATGTTGAAAGCTGTAAGAGGTTTATATGGAGATTATATTCACAGTATATTTCAGGAATATATGTATATTCTGTCTTCAAATTCTATTAGCTGGTGAGTGTCCATCAGCTTATGGGCACTAAGACTCTTTTTCAAGGCTCAGGCTACAGACCCAGCAGAGAAAACGAGCCAGGAAATGAGGAGGCTCCTGTGCCTCCATGCCATTGGTGCCCGTAGGCAAATCATTAAAAACACTTGAAGAAGGAAAGAAACACGTCACCTCCCTGCCTGCTGCTGGCACATCACAAGAATCTGTAAGAAGTTCTGGCTGAAGACATATGGAAAACTTACAGTGGTGAATAGACCAGGTTTTTAATACAGGCTCTTAACTACCATGGAAGGTCACCCTGGGAGATGTGAATTTTGAGCAGTGTGCAGTTTTTAAATAAGGGCAGCAGGAGCGTGGCCCAGCAGCCACTATTGAAGTCCCACTGCAAGACAGAAGAGCAGATCAACTACTCTGAATATTAATAGCATTGAAAAAGCAGGAATAAAAGAAATAGGAAAAAGGGAAGAAGCCAGTTTGTGATTTAAATAAAGTTTAAAAGGTGAAAAACAAGGGATGAAGAATAAACTAGTGTCCATTGTCTCACAATAAAAGTGCTGTGTTTTCCCTCNCTGATAACAAACTCTGCACTTCTTTCTCTCGCTTCACTCCTGGAACCAGTCTTAAAGTTGCAGAATTTAATATTCAACACCAACAGAACAGACGATTTGGGGATACAGGCATCATACAGTCACCCCAAGACACCTCTGCAATGACTTGTTTACATGTTAAAGCCATCAGTTTGAAAAGCAGACCAAACCAGGAGTTGTGTTAATTTGTTATGCTTTTCCCTGCAGAAAGAAAACAATTTGTCAAATCATACTCTCTCAACTTTGTCATGGTTCCTCTCTCATTTCCCAGTTTAGTCTGATGCTGGAGTTTCATCAGGATGTAGCCCCTGACAAAAAAAAAAAAAAACCAAAACCAAAAAACCACACCAAACCAAAAATTTTCTTTCCTTATGAAGATGGGGCACGGTTCATTTAGATGTATTCATCTATGTATTGATATAATGTATTAGCATTATATAAGCATTATGTTTCAGTTCCACTGCTCCTGTGTAGCCAGAATGGTCAATGTCTTCAGAGGGAGTTTATAATGTCTTATAAGGGCTATAAATTGTAATAGAATAATATTCAGTACCTTGTGATAATTACTATTTAATAAAAAATCTTGATGCTTAGATTTTGTGATTGAGTTGTTATTCATGGTAGTAAATTGCAGACAGCTGCTGAAATAATAAATATATCTGATTCATGCGATTTTCCTTTTTGAATCTCTCTTTTGCTTGTATCTTCTACTCAGTTTCTTATTCAGCTTTGGCTGATTTCTGTCTTGTTATCTTGAACTACTAAAATTAGACTTTATTCTTAGATCCCATCAACACAATAGACAGATGCAGACCTCTGTTCATCAGCAGCAAAAATATCTTGGAACAAAAGCTAATGAAAACTTTTGTTGATGTACTGAATACACACATGAAGGATACTTAGACCTAGGTGGTCCTAAACCATCGGGTTAGGTCTGAATACTTGGGCCCCACTGAATTCAGTCAGGCTCATTACACACTGAGTACTTTATAAAACGTCCCAGCTTGCTGCAAGCACTGAGAAAACAGGAGCAAACAAAGATGTTACACTTGGAAAGATATAGCTTACTGGACATAGTGAACAGAGCAAGGAAAATAGGAAAATCAAGGTTGTTATATATATTTCAGGCAGGTTATATATATATATATATCTGCATAATTTTAGGTGAAATTCTGTAGTGATTTTTGAGGATAAACCAAAATATTTCAGTGCTTACTGAAAGATAAGGCAGAGCACTTCCTATGAGTAGCCAGTAGTTAGACTGACAGGGCTCAAAGCAAGAGAGCTGTAAAAGCAAAGTAGAAATCTGTGAGTGGATTGACCTAAGCTGCTGAGGAAAATGAGAAGAGGACAGAGTTAGTGAGTTAGCTGTAATAGTGAGGGAGCTGATCCATTCAGAGTGTCCTTACAATGTGGATCCTCTATGTGATTTGTCTCCAAGTGCTGTTCAGAAAAGTACTGGAAGGAGCTCATGGGTTACTTTGCAACAGGCCAGGCATTGCTGCATTTTACAAAGTGATATTTAGGGAGTCTTTATTACATGTACCTGACCATTTTCTGAGTGAAAGATTTCTTTTTTTTCTTTATGACATTTAAAAACCTCCTTACTCAGGAAATGTCTGCAGAACAGCTGCCGTTTTTCCTTTGTGGAAAGCAAAGTTGTTGCTAGTTGCACACATAGTTCTATTAACCCATGCTTATACTGTCCAGGCAGTCAGCTTCCACTGGATTCCATTTCTGCCGAAGCAGAATGGCAACATCCTTTTAGGCTTTATGTTTAATGCACTTTCTGAATTTCATGTTGATGCCATGCTTCAGCTGAGGCTTTTTCAGACTATACTAAATTAATGAGGTAGAATGACAGTGCTTAAAGTTGCTCTGAAGTCCATGGGAAACCGTCTATTAATTTCAATTGCTCCTGGTCTTAACCTTTAATGACAATGGAAACCCACATCAAGAATAGAGAGGGCACTGGTCTTTTGGTGTGTTTTTGAGCTTTCTGTATATTTAGTGCTGTGTCCCTTATTGCTCTGTACAATGCAGGAATCTGCTGCTGCATTTAATGAGAGCTACTGACTTCATTGCACTTTGCACAGGGTGCATTACTCTTTGTAAGATCCCACAGCACTTAGTGGGATATTTATAAGTTGAATTATCTGGAATGAAAACCTTCTGTGGGCTCAGGAATCATAACCCTTCCTCCAGCCAAGTGTCCTGCCCTGGTGCAGGCTCTGGGGAATCAGCAGGGTGAGGGTTTGCCCCCATGCACACACAGCAGCTCTCTCTGGCCCTAGGTTACCTCTCCAGCAAATCTTCAGCTGCTCACAGCAACTGTACAGAAATAAAAGAGTTCCGTGCAGCAAGTGGGTGGGCATTATTCCATGTGAAACTGTGAAGGGAACATAATTACTGTAGGCAGAATATAATTACTCAGAGTGGGATCTGGCTTGAACTTTATGGGTGAAAACTTTCCTTTAGAGACAAGTACTATTGAAATCAAAGAGCATAACCAGCCTGAGCTTTTGTTTTAGATTTCAGATGGAAGACGGTTAGTTCATGAGCTCTGAGCACCATGATGGGACATTAGTTTGTTCATCTGTCACCTGCATGAGTGCTATTTCATGTTGTACTTTCTTGAACATGTGCAGAGATACTCAGTATTCTCTCTAAATCTTTGCCTTTGAAAGCTGTTCATCCAGCCCCTGCACCCTGTTCTACTACAGCTCATCTTCATCTCCTGCCTTCTGTTGCCCACCTCCCAGAAAGCAGGAGTCTTCACAGATACTTTAAGACCATTATCCCAGGGTTTTCTGTTGTTTTTTAAAACTTATGTATTATTTCGTATTACCTTGCTCAATTAGTAGACAATATATGTTTTATGCTGGTAATTTAGTAACATATGTTATTTCAAAATTGCGATGAAAGAAATGTTGATTTTAGGTACATTGAAAGGTTCTGTAAATCCAGTTTAAAGGTCTGGTACATTGATAATGTGGTATATTTTCTTCAGATTGCACTGCACTGAGAGTTGTTTTGGTCACAAATACAGTCAATTTCCATGTGAAAATTTCGTAAGGAATTATTGAAGCTGTGCCCTTGTTTTATGCATAGCGCTGAAGCTTTCAATTAGTCTTATGTTTGTGTTTTGGTACACCTACTTTATACATTTTTAGTATAACAGATGAAAAAGAATTTCAGGAGAAGACCAAATTTTCTGGTCCTAAAGTACAGACACAGAATCCATGAAAGCTGGACTTGATGAAAAAATATGGGTGTGCAAAAGACATGTGAAGCCTTCATGCTGGCATTTTGTAATGCTAGGTGACTGATTTCACAATCTTGATGTTTCTCTGATGTTGAATTTTTTATGAAACTATATATATGCATGTTTCTGAAAATGTTGTAAATGTTTTGAAGATAAAAAGGTAACCCCTTTGCTCCAAAATCTTATTGTCTAACTTGAGGCATGATTAAATACAAGTAACTGACAAGACATATTTGAAAACCCGAAAGATATGGCATTGGCTCTGGGAGACTGATGGTGGCTGCTGTGGACTAAGGGTTGCCAGTTGCAGTGGGGAAACATGCACTGAGAGAGAAGGAGAACACAGTAGTGGGATTAACTACAGACCTGCACTGGTGCCTCTATAATTCCCCTGCAGTGCTCTATTCTCTTTTCCTCTTTTCTTGCTTAAAACAGTTCATTTGCATTAGCCAAAGTAGTACAGGAAAGGGATTTTTCTAGTAAGATAGATAATATTCCTTACAATGATGCAGTCTTTACAAGAAATGTATTAATTTTCAGTGCAGTTGTCCATTAAACAACAGTTTCCTTGTCAGTACTGATTGGAGTTTCTTTGTATTGTGGGAAAATCAGTGACTTTAGGCCTGGGATCCTATGTTGGGCAGGAGGAAAGAAGGAAAAGAGAGAGTGTTCAATCATAATTGATATGACTTCTAGCAATGTTTTTCCACATCATCATTTAACTGCTGTGACATTCAGTCCATGAAAAAAATTGTGTGGGTTTTAACACCTGAAGTCATGAACTGAAATGTGGCTTGGTTTAGTTATTTTTTAAATTTTATTTTAGAGTAAGAGAAAGATCAAGATTGGCAGCACCTGGGAAGAAAAATTGTTTTCTTAACACACGAAATATATAACAGAGGAAGCAGTTGTAGAAACATCCTTGGAAAAGGCTAAAAACATGATGGAGGGGACTTCATCGGGGGAAAAGAAAGAAATTCACTCCTCTGCTGTCCATGTTCCTGATCTCTCTGTTCGGATTGCTAACAAGGGTGTTGAATGACTAAGGCCTGCACATTTCTGCCCATCTGTCTGCTAAAGCATATTAACTCATATGGCATGAGCCACCACACACTCAACAGATGGTAACAGCGCCCAATCACTTCTAATTTAATTCAGCTTTGGACAGACAACCCAGAGCTCCCATGAAACATAAAGAGAATCTTTTGTTCATTGAGCCAATAAAAGTAAATAAAAATAAAAAATAAATAAAGCCCTTATAAATAAAAAGCCCTTTAATTGTTCCCAGTGTTACCAGTCTTCTGAACTGTTACTGTCATAGACTGTTTCTACCAAACTTTTTTTTTTTTTCTGAAAGGAACACACTCAACCACATTACACTGAACTGATGGAGATTTATGTCAGTGACATAAATCATTTTAATAAATCATCATAAATACATTTATGGTAGATTAATTTTGGTACCTGGAGCAGTGTTCCCCATGTCTGTGGGCATCAGGAACCTGTTCTGGGGATATTTTCATCACTAATGTCCCCTGTTCCTCTCCATAACCAGATGCAAGAGTGTCAGAAGGTCTTTACTGGGTTTCTGTGTAAAATGTGTACCAGTTTCCTCATGGATGAGAGCAGAGCAGCTCATGTAGTGAAATCCAAACTTCAGCCAAACTGCTTTGTCTTGCCAGGTCTAATTTTGGCATCCACACTGACATAGGATACTGTCACTGGCAAATACCTGGCTTATGAACTGACCCTAGTCCTTGGGAAAGGTTCATACAGGCCATATTTCATACAAGAGATGCACATCAAGAGGCTTGTGTGCCCAAATTTGCTCCAAAAGGACACATTTATATAGAATAGCACAGTTTGGTATCCATATACCAGCTCTGGTTCCAGGACTGGGTGAATAATGTTTTTGTTTTGGACCCAGTCTCACATGTTGCAAGATATTGGAGACCTACAAAGGTGATAACTGGAAATAAATTTGATATCCTTGGTAGAAATCCAAGTATTTAAGTGAAGTTCCCTATGGATTTTTGTGATAAACAAGATAAGAATTAATTCTCTAAGATTACTATCCATTATGTCTGTGATGTACTGAAACCTTAAAGATGAGAAAGCAGCCTTTCCTCTTAATTGCTTAAATTTCAGACAATTTAATCTCCTTCTTAAGGAAAAAGTACTGTATTGCAGTGAGCAACATCATCTTCACATTATTTCAAGAATCCTTTGGTGAAGTTCTGTGGTGTATTTATGGGAGGAGCACAGAGACATCCTGGAACCTGTGAGAAGTCATTGCAGCATCATCATGGTTATCCTTGTTTGTCAGTTTGAGCCATGGTTTTGGCTGTGAACTAAAGTTTGTCTGAGTTTATCATCTGCTTTTACTTCCATGACAATATTTGATATTGTATAGGAGAAAAGATTTGTCTAGACCTATTAGATGGATCTATATTTTATGAAAATAGCACCCCACTTTAAAATACTTTTATCCCTCCAAGTGCTTATGCATTAATAATATGCCAAGTATAAAGATCATTCAAATGCCTCAAGTAGCTCTTGATATTAAAAAGCTGTATTAGCAGGCTATTTAAAAAAAAAAAATGTTTCCAGAACTTATGGGCAATCTTAGCATTTCTGGTTTTCTTTAACAGTGAGTTTCAGGGCACCTACTTGAGCTTTTGGGGATGTTTCCCTGAGTTATTCTGTTTAATGGTAATTTTTGTTCTATGTGAAGGAGATCACTGCACTTCTTTTACCTTCATTTTAACAATGCAGAACCCAAAAGCACCTCATTCTTTACATAACTGGATGGAAGCTAATATTTTCCATTGCTCAAAAGGGGTGGAAGATTAGTTGTACAGACTTTTTCATTACATTTAAAGCAAACCACAGTTTGATGTACACATGACTTGGCTTACTATCGCTCTGAGAAGTGTAGGGATGTTAATAGTCACCATCTACTATAACATGCATGGCAAAAGTAACTTGTTTGTAGTGTCTTGTGAACAAAGACACAGCATTTGTGTCCTATTTATAAATATATATATATATCAAAAGTAGTAATGAATAAGTACAATTAAAATTTAATTAATTAATTTAATTAATTTAATTTAAACTTTTAAGTTTTATCCTATACATAAAGATGTTTAAGTGTGATACCGATGCTCCTAGTTCTCTCACTATCATTTCCAGATATTCACCATAGGGATAACAGAAGAAATCTTCTAAATGCCTCAATCCACCATCTTTTGCATGCCTTCAAGTGGTGTAAAAGCACAGAAACCTACTGTGAGTGAGAAGTTGTAGGATCAGGCCTTAATATGATTTGGATAGTTTAGTTGAAGTAAGTACTTTAATCTCTTTTGATTCTGGTATTTTTTCACTTGACTTTTTTCATAATCACCTTGTCTCTAAAGGAATCCTTGCTTCATCAATCTTTATTTTTTTTCCAGTTTAAGTAGGCTGAGACAAGGCAGTCTAAAAGAGAAAGAAAGTTAAAAGAGTGAAATATATATTTTTAAAAGTATTTTCTCTTTTCCATTTGGTGAAGTACAACATTGTAACAAACGCTTACAAACTCTCAGATGCTTTTATTATTATGTTTTGGAATATAATATCTTTGTTGACCAGTGTTCTATCCCACCCTGATATGCTGAAGTCAATACACTGGAAAGTTACTACTGTTTAATGTATGAAGTCTTGAGTAGACATGCTGTACAAGAAGCCCATTTCCTATCAGACAAGAAGTCCTGGGCAGATCACTGCTCCCTTCTTCATCTCCATTCATTTCTGCTCCTGGGCCCTAAATGGAGTTAGATATCACACAACAGATCACCGTGTCAGTACTTCTCTTATGCCCTTTCCTATCATGGACAGATCATTAAAATGTAATTTAAACCAGTTTTGAACAATCAGGGGCAAATGGCAGGGGTTTGGGCTATGAGAGAAATACTTTTCTAGGTTAAATTAAGTAGTAGATAAAATAACTTTACATGAATGTGAGAGAAGAAGACATCCAGACCTTAACTAAATGAAATGTGAACCTTGTATAAATTATTGGCCAAAACGAATGCTTATTTTCTTCCCACTACACAGCCCCTACTTGGTATTTTCTTTACCTAGCATGATATGGGTTAGAGCAGAGGGTGAGAGCCCTCTATCTCTGAGTGCTTTTGCAGTCTCTGCCCAATTAGTTGTGTCTCTTTCTAGACCAGACCACAGCACCCTGGGGAATTCTGGTAGATGTGAGAGGTATCTGTGTTTGCAAATCATTATGAAACATCCAGGAAGACAGTACTGGCATCCTGGGTCCTGCTTTAATGATTTGGCTGCTGCACCATATTAGTCTTCTGAATGCAGCCAACAGTGACAAATGACTGCCAATTGCTCAGCCTTTGCTCCCATGTACAAAACCCTCCTGTACCTGAAAATCAGGGAAAAAAGTTTCCATAAAATGGTAATTTCAATTGGGCTAGAAGGACAATTTGCACTGTAGTACTAATTCTGCAGTTCCTGTTAATAAATCTTCATCTCTCAAGTGACTTGAATGCAAATACATAAATTTATCTTATTTCGTTTTAAACCTACTGATTTTGGCTATCTCTTTGGGAAGTGTGACTGCACAGATTTTGATGACAGTTGTAGCTTGAGATGCAAGCACAACACAATAAGAAAGAAAAGGTTCCTATTCAGGTTAATAAAATTCATGCCTTAATTTTAATTTCACTCTTTAAAGAAAAAACATGTTTCCTGTTGTACTCTTTCTAAATGAAACAGGAAGAAGTGTAATATTTTTTTTAATACTTGTTATTAATGGGCCTGCCAAGTAGTGAATCCTTTGCAGAGTGGAAGGTTAAATACACATAATGTAAAACAGCATCTCTAAAATGTTAGGAGTAGCAAGATTTAAATACTGAGTATTATTTTTGGTTGTAGCTGAAGCTCAGAAGCATTAAACAACAGGTGAAACTGTTTGACCTCACTAAGCCTGTAAACAATATGCATTTCATATTTAAAAATGTCACTTCAACCACTGGCATTAAGAAAGTTTTTCAAGTAATTTGCCTGTAAATGTGAATGTATTGAGTTTGGCCTTTGCCTCCTTGGGAGTCACTGCTACAATTTCTCTCAACTAAGAATGAAACAGAATAGCTGATAATTTTTGAAATAATTCTTTGTTTGTGTCACTTGCCCTTTCTGAGGCTCCTGTTTTGATGATTCTTTTTTAGACAAGTACATCCTTATTGCATTGACTGTCTTCTTACACTATATGCATAAATTTTAAATTAAATACTTTGGTTATTAACAGTAGTCCAAAGTTGCAACCCCAGTGTCACCTGGACTAATCCAATAAACTTCCAAGGCTTCTATGTGAATCTCGTAATTCTTGTTGGTTAGTGTTGAAACACTCAACGAGCTGGCATTTCAAACCCTCTTTTCTGGTGTAGCTTAATGCATCGATTGTGTGCAATGACTATCATTTTGCTTAAGAAAGTGGGGACCACCAGAGCTAAAAGAATAATTTTCTAGAGCTTTCCGTACATCAGGGTTATTTGAGACTGAGCTGGAATGATTTGCACCTATTGTGGATGATCATAAAGGGATATTTCCTGCTACTTCCCAGTACATTTCATATGCACATTGCATCAGCCTATGTGAACTGGAAGGATGTGAAAAAAAACCACTAAAAATAATATTTCAAAGACATCACTGTGTATCCTTTTATAGGATTGCACAGAAAGTTCATTATCTGACTTAAACCCTTTTAAAACCTTCTACTTTCCTTGAATCTTGAATTATAGAAGAATGCCTGGATTTCTGATTTCACAGTTTATCTTACATACCAGTGTCAGTGTGTGGGGAGCTGCCAGAGCTCTGGGCTACCTGGGCACGTGCAGCAGCAGCCCCATGAGCCCCCAGCAGCTGTGCCTTGCATTGGCTCTCTCCCAGGCAAGGAGCCCATCAACCATGCTCTAACACTCAACCTTCTCAGGAAGAAACATCATGGTCCTTATTGCCACCATATGGAGAAAAACCACTGCTATTTTATTTAATGGGGAAAAACTCAGGTGTGAGTGAGTTTTATGACAGTAGAACAAACAGAGCTTCAAAGTGATGGGAAACAATTAATCAAATGATAAGTTAACCCAGTGCAGGAGGACTGACCTTTCTTGATAGGAAAACAAAACCAAAAAACCCCAAAACCCCAGCCAGGAAGTTCTCCAGGAGATGGTTCACTGAACAGCATGTAAAAAGGTCATAGCATCATCTGGGAAGGATTTTCCCCTTAGACTTAGTGAAAACATTTCAGACATAACTACCAGATGAGGCACATTAGGCACTGCAGGAGCACTTCATGTTTGCTATGGCCTGTGCAATCTTCAATAGGTAAATAGATAGATGGGGCTTGGAGTCAGCTTGCATAAAATAGTGTGGCTGCCTTGAGATCAGTGGAGATCAGTCTGTACCAGCAGCTGAGGTTGGTTGTTTATTTCAGAGATTGTCAAACCTCAAAACCTGTTTAAAAAAGTATGTAAAAAGAGGAAATATTTGCATGCCTTTCTCAGCCCTTTTTATAAATACTTAACAAACTTGCCTTCTATGTAAAATATTAGTAGTGAAATTACAGACAGTACATGCAAAACTGTAACATGTGGGATCTGCCTATCATGGTCTGTAAGGTGATCAAAGAATACTGAAATTAAAAAAGGCATTGGTGACTTGCAGCTGCTACAAAACATTGCTTTTCTCTCAAGAGTACGAGCTGATTTCAAAACAGCAAGATCTTTGCAGGTGAATCCCCACTGTACAAGAGGATTGCCAAAAGGATTGCTATCTAAATTGAAAATTGGGCAGTAGTAACACAGGCAAGGATGTGTGACCCTGGTTTTATTCCAGATTGGACTGGAGTCACTTGGGCCTTGCCCCAGTGCCAGTGATTACAGATTGCTTCCCACAAAAGTCATCAGCTCTTTGGCTTGTGCTCAGACCAAGTTTGTAAATTCATCCTGCCCCTGTGCTCCACCTGCCTGCTTGTCCTGTTTCAGGCAAAGTATCAAAGAACAGAATTCTGCCCATAATTGCCTCTGTATATGCTTCCCTGTGACTCAACACTTGTGGCAGGTCTACTTTAGAGACTATAGATTTTGGTGCAGACTCATGGCATTGCTGGAATGTGAGTCCAAGGTCAGAACAGAGGATGGGACGAAGGTGATGTGTATCTGCAGAAGGAAAACAAAGAGGAGTTGGTAAAGTGGAAGGCTTTGGGTAACTAAAACTTTTGGATTCCAGGCAAGGGTAAACCTCCTACTGGTTCCTAGCCCTCAGTGTTTTGGAACATTTATGTCATCATCTATTCAAAATATTTTGGTGGCATCAGCTTGAATATAGAATTTCCCTCCATAAAGGGATATGTTCCCTCCATAATGGTTCTGTATGCTAGAATTCACTCCCTTTCCCAAAGTGCAGTTATTCAGGAATGTAACACAACACATACACACACAGAGGGGAAACCAAAAAGCTATGTGACCCTAATGACCTTACTTTTAGTATGCAAAATGTCCAAATAAATGAAGGCAATGGGGGTGGTGACAGAGAAGATGACTACTGGGAGATTTGACATAAAGGTGACCTGCTTGCTTCTCTGACTATTGTGGAGGTAATTAAACATAGCATCCCTAGAAATAAAGTGCTTGATAGAGGGTGAGTAGTCAGTTGCTCTCACTGCAAATGTCACTTGGGATTGTGATTATACCCATTGCTAAAAGGCAGTTGAATAAGCAAATGTTTTGCAGGAAGTAGGAAAAAAATCCATCTATCGTACTCCACAGTGAGACATGAAATGTATAATTCCAGTAATGAGCACTGGAAGTATGAGCTTTGTTTTAAGCCATTTGAGTTATATTTTAATCCTTCCTTCCTTCCCCTGTTCTGTTTAAAGAGAAGGAAAAATTATTTTATGTAAAAAATGCATTTTGTTGCTACACCAGTGTATATCTGGGGCTTTATGCTGAAAACTGTCTCGGTGGTTTAAGGCTTTGGGGCTTTGTTAATTTTGTTCCCAAACTCCTCCATCACTGGCCAAGTTACCTCAGCCCCACACCCTGGGCAGTGTAGATCACCCTACTGAGGATTCCTGCCGGAAATGTGTTTGAATCTCAGAAGGTTTGGATACATTTTTGCTCTTATTTTTCCACTGTTCACTAGTTTTCCCCCCAGATCTGATGAGACTGCTACAAAAACCCAACCTTTCAAACCCCTGTGCCAATAACCATGGCTGTAAGGTGCCTGCTGTTGGTGTCACCACTGGTCTATGAGGCCACACTCGTGCCATCAAGTCTGGGATGTCCCAAGGACTTCAGCTCAGTGTGAATGTTCCAGCTGAAGGTGGGGATGAGGCTGGAGATATGTGGGGACTTTGGCTTTCCTTGGGCCATGCTGAGGGAAGAAGAGAGGAGAAGCTGGTCCTGGAGACTGCTTCATGTCTGGACTCAGCCTTTGGAGCATGCAGGGGGTTCAGAGAGGGTCTCTTAATTTTTCCTGTGAGGAAGGTGTGTGGAGCCAGTGCCATGCCAGTGTTTCATTCTGCTGGTTTATTCACCTGTTACCTTTGCCTCGCTCTCAGTGCCAGCAGCAATCTCTAACTCCCTCCCTGAGTGGCTCCAGAGATGTGACAGCCTCATCTCACCCTCAGCCTGTCTCGGGCAACACACTGTACAGTAAACACACAAATTTTGAGGTCACTCTATTCTTGTTGCCCTTTTTGTGTGAGGGTGTCCCTTTGTTCCTGTCCCCTGCATGGCCCAGCCCTACTCCTCAGGTGAAGTGAATTCAACAAGGAACATCTGTACTTTTCTCCCTAATGACATAAGTTGGTCTTAAACCAAAAAACCTGTAGTGTGTCCTTCTTCTTTTACGTGTTGCTGTTACTGCTGCTGAGACACTGAGCTGGTGTGTGGCTCAGAGCTGTGCTCCCATGCTGTACCAGACACAGGAGAGCTGCCTCCTGCCCTGTGCACAGGCTGAAGCCTGTAGGTGCTTTGCAGACCCCCTTCTCTGTTCCCCCATGTGCCCACTGCATGCACAGTGAGCTAGATTCCTGTGCATGAGTCAGGGTGAGCGATGCAGCCTGACTGACCTTACCCTGGGTACACCTGTACCTCTGATTTGTGGGTCTGGAGTGCCAGGGGAGAGAGACGGACATTTAAAAAGTAGCAAAAAATTGGTCCACAGCTGTGGACACATCACATGGAGACTGGAGTTGCCATTCTATGCGAGGGAGGTAATGTTTTTCTTTTTTCCCTTGAGCTAACTCATTGGGATGAAATTGAAGCCCATTTCCTGCTTCTAAACACTTTCTGATTCTGCAGATGTTTTCAGCACTCTCCTGGGTCCTCTTCCAACACCTATCTAAATCAATCTCTTACCTGTGTGTTGTTTCTTTACTTTGGCAGTGTTTGTGCTGTGTGCTCTCCTGGTGCAGCCCCCATGCCTTCCCTGTCTGTTATCACAGGTGGGCACAGCTCCTGGAGCATCAGTGAAACCCCTCTGAGGCTGAAGAAGTGGGAAAGCAGGTCAAGAGGCCTGTGACAGCCACAGATCTACTGATTAACTGTTCATATGTGAGGCACCATGACCTGGGCTTTTGTTTTACCCTTTTCTTCTTTTAGTGAAAAGAAGCAGAGAAGAAAAGGCCACTTCTTGCCACTTCTTTGGGGCAGTTGGTGGCATTCTCATTGTCCAGTTTACACCAGGGTAAGAGCTGCTGTCCAGAAGATTATCCAGAACACTCTGTGCTGCTGACATAGGCACCTTCTGCAGTGTATGTTCAGCCAAGCCCATGCCAGACAAACTCCATATGCTAAAATGTTTTTCCAAAGGCTATTTCAGCCATATGTATGTGTTCTTTAGCTGCTGTAGTGCATTTAAGTCAGTCTGAAGTCATTTAAGTCAGTGACTGGAATCTGAGGTCAGCAGTGTCACCTCTTCTTGTTTCAGTCAGCAGAGGGAGCTGATGTGTGCACAATTATTAAGAAAGGAATATATTCTTTTGCATTTCTTACAAAGGAGTAGAATCATAATTTTTGCCAAAAATTATCTTAATTTTTACAGGAATCTTCCTGGACTACTTTTTTACCGACTGTTCTGTTAAGTCTTTCATTTTCACAAATTCACATGAACAGTGGTATGAGTTAATTTGTACTACTGTACTATATGTAGACACTCAAAAGGTGCTTAATTTCCATTGAAAATATTCATATGCAAATGTTCCATATTTTTGAACTGGTTGCAGTTCTGCTGAGGAGGTAGATCTGCCTCTATTACACCATACAACAGATTTTTTTTATGTTTAGATTTTTACTCTGAGAAGAGAGCAATGAAAAACTCACAGAAAATTGCTTGAATACCAAAATGAAGTGCTAGCTTTGGATTGTCAAATTAAATATTTTAAAATAAGGAATTAATAGCTCTCAGTTTCTGTCTTGTAGGTGTTGGCATGAGGCAGAGATGCTTTCAGGCCTGAGGCTGCAGTTTCTGCCAGTTGTCTCTGCCTTGTTGCTTGCCTGTCCCAGCTCTTTCTGTCTGTCTTGGTGAGGTGGTGTATTTCTGTCATGTGTTTCAATGAGGGAAGACATCTCTGCATCATGTGGCTCAGTGCTGCTGGTCATGTGGCAGTGGAGAGGTCTGTTTAGGAGAATAATCCTCTGGCTTTATGAAAAGGAAAAAAAATTGGTACTTTTAAATATCTCTGGGGAACAAGTTTGGTTTGGGATCCTTTTTTGTTTTTTTCGTGAAGTACTGTAAATTATAGAAAGAGATTCTTGAAGTTCTCTTTAATGGTTCCAGGATAAATATAACTCGGCAGGAGGTACTGACTTAAAAAAGTATAAATTCTGGTCTGTTGTAAGACTGGAAGTATAATTTTAATTTTATTTCTTACATTGAACCTTCCTTCTTGGTAGAGGGCTGGCATTGCTGAGTCAGAGTAGTACTTTGAGCTTCTCCCAAACTAGTGGCTGAACCTGCATAATTTAACACAGTTTGTAATCTTTAAGGGTCTTTTTTGTTTTCCTTCTAGATGTTTTGAGATATTTAGTATTTAGTTTTCAGTTGTTTGCATGCATAGATTTATTCTGCTTTTAAACTGAGTAATTTTCAGGGAGAAAAATATTTCCAAGATGGCAAAGAGTTAATATTTCTGTAAGAAGAGGAAATTCTGAAAGTGCCTTTATACTGTAAATGAATAGGCAGACATTCATTAATTTGGACTGAAATCCTCCATCTGTTGCAAAAAAGATTTGTCTTTTTGTCATGGGTCAGGTTTACAAGATACTGAAAGACTGTGAAAATCAGAATGATTGGAAGCACAGCTATCAGTGTAAGGAGATGTGTCAGCCCTTGCAGGGGATATGATGGCAGTTGTTCATAGGAAGAACACTAAATCCTTGTCCTGACATGAATTTTTATAAGCCTTTCTGCAAGCAAGATGAAACAAATAAGGTAATACACTTGTTTCAGTATTCATCACATTTGGCTCAGCTAAAAATAGTAATTAGATATTATATTACATCATAGCATTGGATTTTGTGGGTGGGAAAAAAGCTTTCCCATCCTGTGGGATATGAGCTCTGAGAAGTTTTCCTGTTCAACAACAGAATAACACTGGAGCCATTCATAGTCAGAATGCATTTTCTTTGTGTTGTGTTTGTTTTAAATTGCAATATTGATGGGGAGCACAGAAACAGCAGCAAAAACACCCAGCAGTTGAGGGTCATAGAGTTGGGATACTCAATGTTCAGATTTTAAGTTCTTACTCAGAATCATGAACAACATGGGGATTTTGGAGTATGCCAGGTATGGGAATGGCAGCCTGACTGCTAGGTTGGAAAGGTGCTTCAAATTGTTTTTTTTTTTTAATTTTTGCATGGTCTCTCTGGATAGGATACTGCTCTTTGTGAGACAAACAGCCCATATTTGTGGGTTAAATATTTGCAGCAATGTGTGTGTTCATCCATAATGAATGCCTGCAGTAGGACACAAACACAAAATAATCAGAAAATAGAACATTTTACTGGAAGTACTGTGATGATTCCATGTGTAAATAATTCTTTAAGCACTGCATCAGACACTCTCTGGTCAGAACATGTTTACCACAATGCCTTGTGCTCTCCCAGTGTAGCTGTGAATCACAGTCTGAAGAGAGGTACTGGAAATAAAGTTGCACTAAGAGCTGTTGTCCTTGCTCTGATTTAGGAAGGTCTAATTAATCAGATTGGATCTTTTGGACAACTATAAATATCTGCTTTGTTATTATGAAATGTTAGACCCAGTTGTTGCTGCCATGAGTTTTCAGTTAGGCTGTGAGCAAAGATTGGAAACTGCTCCAGGAGCAGTCTGAGAACGGGATGTAGGAGTAGGAAAGAGCAATACTGGACCAGCAATAAGGGAAAAAATCCAGCATGCAGGAGCAGTTCTTCTGTTTATAGTGGAAGGATTATAGAAAGTAAGGCATAAGTGCTGTATGACTGGAGATCAATATGAATTCCTTCCCCTTACAGGCATGTTGATCTTGGGCACGTACATCACTCATAAACTCCCTGCTATAACTGGCAAAGCAAAGTGTAAAAAACGAGGATGGCAGGGCTGAGCCAGGAGATTAAAGAAGAAAAATGTTAAGAAGTGTCCACTTTTGATATTTGGGATGTGAAAAGCTCAAGGTCATCTGCTGTTGTGACTAGGTTGACTATAAAACCTAAGTGACTCATTGATTTCATACACCTACCCCATAAAATATTTTGGTTTATGTGATATAATCTTCCTTTCCATTAACCTGAACTGAGTCACTTTATAAGCAGCTTGAGTTTAGCATATCAGTCAAAGATTGGTTATGCCTAGGAACTGTGTCTAGGTTTGGGAGGACACTGTTTATGGGTTTTTAGAGGTTTTAGAGTTGAGTAAGAAAAAAATTGTAGGCATATCTGTGAATTGGTGAGTGGCTTTTTCTCCGTTGTTTGGGGTTTTTTTTGTTTGCTTTGTTTTTTGAAAGCGATATTCAGTAAAGAGCAAAGGTCTGACATTCCTTTTAGTCTTTCCACTTCAAAGAAGTCAGTAGGAAGAATTGACCTTTTTTATATCAGTGCCATTCCATGAATAGAACTAAATGACATCTCTGATCTTTGAGTTGGTTGTGACTAATTGTGCAGTTTGTGTGGATGAATATAGGCAGGCAAGTCCTTGTGGTGCAAGCATGATTACTTAATCTTTCACAGAAAGTAAGGAGATTTCTTGCGGAATTTAAAACCTTTTCTTTTCCAGAGCAAGCAAACCTTGCTCAGAAAATAACTTTTCAAGACAAACCCCAGGGATGTTCACTGACTGTGTTAAGTGTGTACAGGTAAAAACTAAAGGTGTGCTATTGGGTGGAGGTTCTAGTGCAGGACTTGAGCAGCCTGATTTATTTGTGTGCTCAGAGTTACTATACTGTCCCCATTTCACAGAAGGGAGTCAGATGATGGGGTTATGTCAGTGTGAGATTTAAAAAGGTGTGTCAGAGATGTATGCAATGACTGACACACGGATGGTATTCAAAAAATCACTTTGAATAAGAAGTTTAGTGGTATTTCATACTGATGTGGGATCATGTACAAGATTCCCATTAAGCAGCATGAGCATAACCGTGGTTCCTTCCCCCTCTCTCTGTATTTCCTTGGTGATATCTACACTGGCTTCTGGAAACATTGTATTTCTGTGCCTCCTGGGAGGCAGGGCACAGGTGAGCTGGGCAATGGGAACCAGACCTATCTGCTCCTCTTGGGTGTCTGGTGCCCTTGCACACCTGTTGAGCTATTCCTGTATTTGTGTTCTAAATTGTCAAAAAAGGGCCTTTATGATTAATTATGTATCTCTCTCCACTGGCTGCCATCCTGAGCATGCAGTCTGGTAGCTTTTCAGGACTTTTACCTGGACCATGGCTGTAGCTGCCCTAAGTCTTGAGTCTTATACAAACTGCTGCTCTTTCACAGTCTTTGAAAGTTCCATGTGAGTGATTCACAGAAAAAGGCTGCTTAATGATTCTGCCAAGTGCAAAAGGGAAGTTGAGAAAACAGAAAAATTAGAGATGTCAGCAAGTATAACTCTCCCCTCACTTCTGCAATGCTTTTTTTCTGACTCTGTGGAGATGAAGATGTCTTTTGTTCATGTCTCAGCATTTATTCCCAAGCCAGTGTCTGAGGAGATTACTGAAGTAACTCTTGAGTCCCAGTTTATCCATAGTAGTTGTGTACCTTAACTTTCTCAATCTGGAGTTCACTATAGTTAGTATTTATTTGTTTACCTTTGTAAAACAGCATTTAAACATAATTTGTTAAGTACCTAGGTTAAGCTTCTGACTTTTGTTTCTGTTATACAGATCTCATTGTACTGTCATTGCTCATATTACAGCATGACACTTGTTGGTAACTGATGTTCAGCATTGAGATTGTGTTAACTTTTGGGGATGGGGAGAAGGACAATTAGTTTTAATACACAGGAATATTTGGGATTGAAATCTTCAGGTCTGACACAGATGGCAAGGGACTATAAGTGTGTTTTACTACAAATTAATCTTTCTAAGCTATGCTGAAATGAGATATTTTTAAATGAACTTTAAAATGCATTGTAATCTGCTGTTCTTTGGGAGCCATAGACAAGTATCTCATCATCTGACAGTTGTCACTGTCTGAGTGGGGCATATATTACCTTAAATACACATAGTTTTGGAAGAAGCTTTTTTCTCTTCCTTGTTGACAGCTCTGTAATCAGAATGATGCCATTCATATGAAAGGAGGAAGCAGGAAGTGGTTTCCTAATTGGCTTATAGGTGACTGGATGAGAAAACAATTAAACACAGACAGGTATAATGACAGCCATCCATCAAAATAAATGATTCTGTTAGTCTGGGAGCTCTTGGTGTTCTGTTAGCTCCTTATCTGAATTTAAAGGCAGAGACTACTCTTGACATTCCTTAGTAAGATGACAGTGAGCTCCAGACTTTCCCTCACTTAGACTGTGAGCAGGTAAAAGCCCATGGGGCCCTTATTTGGAGTCCCTACCTGGAGGTGGCAGTTCGAGCTGTTATTTTATTATTTAGCTGTTGCACAGAGAATAATTTAAGGATCTGGATGACTGAGACTGCAGTGGGTAGGCAGGGGTTGAGCCCATAAAGAAACCTGTTGTGACTGTGAGTGTGGGATGGCCTCAGTTCCAGCTTGGGTGGCACAAGTGCAGGTGCCAGTGACTCCTGGATGCCTGGGCAGGGAAGTTTCCTCAAGAATGGGGCTAAAGGGGGCAATGGGTCGTAGTGACCCTCAAGAGCAGCACGAGGCAATGCTGTGGTGTGCTGCACAGAAAATATAGGGAGACAGAGGAGACAGGGCTGATGGAACAGCATGGGGGGTGAGGAAGGGACAGAGGAGAGAGCCTGGGATGTGGTAGGAACTTCACCTGGGTAAGGGAACAAATCCTACCTTTGGAACGAGTTTGATCCCTGTGCCTCTCTTAAGTGATTGATGCAAGGATGGGAATCTTGCTGGCTGTTAGCAGCAAACCAGTTCCTAGTCCCTGAAATATGTGCTTCCCACTGGGAAGTTAACTTATTAGAACACAGCAAAATAAGGTCAATTGCTCAAAAACTGAGCAATGAAATTTGCTTGTTAGTTTGCTTTTGTATTTGTCAGTAAAATTAAAACATCTTTTAGAACTAGACAGAATCAAAGTATATTAATTTAATTGGCATGTTATGTAGATTAATAAAGTTTAATGCTTGAAGGTTGTGAGTATACTTAGTTTATTATGACTGTTAATCAGAATTAAAAAGCTCTGACGAAATTTCAAAGCCATAAGGACTTTTCTATTCATATAAGCCCTTTGGTATTAATATACTGCCAATATATCAACTTGTCATAAAAATGTAAATGAAGAACGTATTGGTACTGCAATATCATTTTTGCATTAATTTCCTATATGTTTTTGCTGGGTGAGTCTGATTTGCACACTGACTATGCCAGCAGTAGAATGCTTTCATGGTTATCTGGGGTTGCTTTCTGAGATCCTGAAGTTGTCCCTGGGTGTCCCAGAGCACAGAGAACAGCTCCTTGGGATTGTTGCTTTGGTTTATTTTCTTTCTTAATTCACACCATATTTTTTAGAAGACTCAGATAGACTGTGGCTGTTTTGCATTTGGCACAGGTACAAGTTGTAGCCTGATGGTTAAAACTGGAGTTCAGTTTTGGGTTGAGAAAAAGTTAAACCTTTCAGGGCTATAGGGGAGATGTTTGTTTGTTTTTTTTTAAATCTGCTATATGGAGTATCAGGTTTTGTGATTTTGAGAAATTCTGTTCATGTCTAAATGCAGGATAAATGAAATATTTTGCTTTGCTCTTTGAATACCCTGTTAGAAACCCATATTGAGGGCACAGAAGTCAAAGTTTTGATCATAAGTATATCAAAATATCCAACCCTTTTTCAATTTCTTCTTTGATCTCCTAGCTTATAAATTGCAGATCGACTTTATTTGTGACTAATCCCATAAAACTTGGTGGAATTTCGCCCAAGGTTAAATTATCCCAAGATGTTGAGTTACATTATTTTTAAACAGAGGTGCTTTCTTAGCAAACCTACAAACTCTGTGAAAAGCAGTGCAGAAGTGAGGGACCCTTGTTTTGTGCTGAAAAGTAAAATCTCTTGTGCAAAAGTAATCTCTAGAGTTCCTTACCCCTTGCCAGTTTTGTTCCTACTGTGTGTACAGTAAATTTCATAAAATATTAACCTATAGTAAATATTTAATACATAATTTATTTGCATTATATAAGTTCTCTCACCAATATATGAAATGCTGAATAGATAGTTATATAAATATTTTAAAGTGACAAATATATAA
>VZTT01013851.1:14121-28652 GCA_013400855.1 Buphagus erythrorhynchus | reverse complement strand
ATTTATAAAGGAATTAAATGTTGTTACAGCAATTTGTCATGTTGGGATGCTGACATGTAGAAAATCAAATGGTTTGCCAAAGATTACTCAGTAGACTGATGGAAAAGCAAGAATAGGCTTTAATCTCTTCATTCTGAGACTCCAGTCCCATAAGAATTGGGCCATGGAATGAAATGTGAAGGATTATAGAGGTTTTATTACTTGATGCTGCTCCTCTCTTCCTGTGTTCTTAATGTGGGTATATGTTGTTTGACAGCTGACTGACATATATACACATTTTCATTTGCTTATGTAACATGAAGTCTTGTGTATCCTTTGCTGGTAACATTTTTCTTGTTTCATAAACCTAACAGGAATGCAGTTGTCATACTTTCTTGCTTCATATATCTTTTACAGAGCTAAATCAAGATTATTATCTAAAAGCCTGTGCTTAATTCCCAAAATTTCATGTTCTTAAAATCCATGGAAATGAAAATAAGCTCCAAATTCATCCCAAGATGTGAGCTTTTCCTTTGAAATCTGGATGTTTATCCTTAAAGTTCAGAAGTGTTAGAAATGTGGATTCACATTCATCATATACATAAAGAGAACAATTGCTTATGGCTTCCAAACTCTTTGGAAGAGACAAATATTATTTTTTGTCTTGAATTTTGTCATAGGAGTGTGAGGTTTTATTTAAATTAAACTGGATTTTATGAACGCTGAATAGTAATATCAGTGAATTGTAGATGTGCATATGTATTAATGTCTTTTCAACGGCTGCATCATCACAAAAGACCTTTCTGCTTTTCTAAAGTATTTAAGGGTCTATGTATATGCCTTTCAATGTGGAATTTTAATTTGTGCTTATATCTAGTTACTTCTTGGAAAAAGCTCTTTTAACTACACAATCTTCTCCAAGCACACAAATCTCTTTGCATGGGGCACTGGGGATAATGGACCTTGTACTCCCACCAGGCAGTACTTGCTCCCATTGAACTGCAGGTCCATGAGATCATTTGTTACCTCTGACAGGCATATGTAAACTTTTCAGTGGCAAGAGTGAAAATCTGCATGTAAACATCAAACTTCTCAGAAGATTGCATCAGGGAAGTGTTTACATTTGAAGCTAAGAGTGTGTAAACTGGGATGAATGAAATAACTGCCTGCAGTGTACACAGAGAAGAGAGGGTAAGGCTGGGAAATAGATTGTCCTACTGTGGAAGGGGAGGGAACTCAGGGAGACCAGAAGGGCCTTGGGAAGTTGAGTTTGATTTCTTTGGGGATTTTTCTTCAAGCTCTCTTTCCTTCAAGCTCTCTTCAAGACTACTGGCAGACTAACTCTCAGTATTCAGGGTGAGACAGGGGAGGAAGGGGGGAGTGGAATTGAAGAATTTCTCAAGAGCCAGTAAGAGTTGGAAAGACAATAGTCACTGAATTACATCTCAGAAAGAGGCTTTAGGGGGAAGGGTGGGTTTGGGTGGCAGGGAGGGAGAAGTGCTGTGGAGCTGGAACCTGGATGATGCTGAGCAGATGCTGCCAAGCCAGGGGTGTGAGCTCTGTGTGAGCTCTATGTGAGCTCTGAGTGAGCTCTATGTGAGCTCTGAGTGAGCTCTATGTGAGCTCTGAGTGAGCTCTATGTGAGCTCTGAGTGAGCTCTATGTGAGCTCTGAGTGAGCTCTATGTGAGCTCTGAGTGAGCTCTATGTGAGCTCTGAGTGAGCTCTATGTGAGCTCTGAGTGAGCTCTATGTGAGCTCTGAGTGAGCTCTATGTGAGCTCTGAGTGAGCTCTATGTGAGCTCTGAGTGAGCTCTATGTGAGCTCTGAGTGAGCTCTATGTGAGCTCTGAGTGAGCTCTATGTGAGCTCTGAGTGAGCTCTATGTGAGCTCTGAGTGAGCTCTATGTGAGCTCTGAGTGAGCTCTATGTGAGCTCTGAGTGAGCTCTATGTGAGCTCTGAGTGAGCTCTATGTGAGCTCTGAGTGAGCTCTATGTGAGCTCTGAGTGAGCTCTATGTGAGCTCTGAGTGAGCTCTATGTGAGCTCTGAGTGAGCTCTATGTGAGCTCTGAGTGAGCTCTATGTGAGCTCTGAGTGAGCTCTATGTGAGCTCTGAGTGAGCTCTATGTGAGCTCTGAGTGAGCTCTATGTGAGCTCTGAGTGAGCTCTATGTGAGCTCTGAGTGAGCTCTATGTGAGCTCTGAGTGAGCTCTATGTGAGCTCTGAGTGAGCTCTATGTGAGCTCTGAGTGAGCTCTATGTGAGCTCTGAGTGAGCTCTATGTGAGCTCTGAGTGAGCTCTATGTGAGCTCTGAGTGAGCTCTATGTGAGCTCTGAGTGAGCTCTATGTGAGCTCTGAGTGAGCTCTATGTGAGCTCTGAGTGAGCTCTATGTGAGCTCTGAGTGAGCTCTATGTGAGCTCTGAGTGAGCTCTATGTGAGCTCTGAGTGAGCTCTATGTGAGCTCTGAGTGAGCTCTATGTGAGCTCTGAGTGAGCTCTATGTGAGCTCTGAGTGAGCTCTATGTGAGCTCTGAGTGAGCTCTATGTGAGCTCTGAGTGAGCTCTATGTGAGCTCTGAGTGAGCTCTGTGTGAGTTCTGTGCAGCTCTCCAGGTCAGCAGCTGAAGGCAGGACTGGGCACAGGTGTTGCTCTGAAGATAGAGAGCACAACACTGCTGGGGAGCTCTGGGATCAGCCTTTTAGCAGGGATGTCACAGTCCAAGAGAATGGAAATCACAATTTTATCTCCATTTTTGTCCCTAAAAACCCAGTCACTTTGAAACTAAAGTATTGACATTGCTCTGTTAACACTGGATTAAAATAAGTAGCTGTAACTGAAGTCACCAAATTCATGTTGCAATCCTGAATGTGAATTACTGTTTCTATTTTGCAATTAGTCTGGGTACTCAGAACTTACCATATATGTGCTATTTTATCTTTGACGTTGGTTTTCTTCCCTCTGGAAGGGACAACATATCTTCCCCTTTTCTTTATTTATTTGAATAGTAAGTGGCAGTAAGATAAACCTTCTATCTGTCTATGTGGAAATGAAATTTCAACACAGGAAGCAGTGAGATAGCCACTGCAGCTTGAGCTTACAGCTTCTGTGTTTAGTCAAGCAAAATTGCTTTTAGCTGTCTAGATTTAGAATGTTTGTACAATGTGGAAAGGGGAAAATAGCATTCAAAAAATAATCCTCCCAACCTCTGTGGTATGTTAATTTTTTCTTAAGCTGCATGACCATTCACCAAGAGGCGTATGGTATTTTACAGTATTGAGAATTAAATATCCTTCCCTTGTACTTCTTTTTGAGATTGTTGCTGCGTACAATGGGAAAGTCCACTAAAATCTGGTAGTTCTCATGCAAGCTGACAAAAAAAAAAGATATTTGCATTTTTGCATTTCACATTCATGGCCTTTGTTTGGCAGCATCATTCTGAAGGAAAGACAGAGAAGCTAAGATGAAAGAATGGCTCCAGCAGTTTGCAGTGAAAACTGAACCTGACACAGGTACAATGCTGGATCCCCCTCAGGAGAATGTTGTTCAGTGTTGTTTTGTGGACTTGAAAATTTATTCAAGAAAAAAATATTAAAAACCCTCTTATACTAGGTTATCCTTGCTAGATTAGAACTCCAAAATGGCAGCTGTTAAAGGAAAAAGAACGTACTCTGAGAAGAAGACCATCAGTGAGGTAACAGCTGCTGCTCCTGCAGTGGTGGGTTTCTATCTCTGTGTGACAGTGTTCAGTACTGGGGGGAATGGGAAATGGAGCCATGCTGAGCAGGAGGCTTTTGATAATATTGGTGCAACACTGGAGCAGTCTTGGACCAAGGTCTGATAGAGTTTCTGATTATTTCCAAATGCTTTTCAGTAGTGGTGTTTCAAATCTGACCTTAGTTGCACCTGATTTTCACTTTGGCATACAGGGATATTAACCAGAGATATTAAATACAATCTGCTGAAACAACTGCTGTGCTCTGGTCCTCAGGGGCTGGACAGCACAACTCTTTGCTATCATGTGAAGTTACTCTAGGCAGCACATTGTATTGCTTCTTAATATTGTCACCTATAAAGTTCAGGAAGTTCTGCAAAAGATGGAGAAAGTAGTGGGACAAGGCCTTTCTTGTTGCATATAGGTAGAGCTTTATAAAATAAGAGCCTTGCTACCCTTGTAAAATCGGGCCTCAGGCCTGCAACTTCGGCTAAGTATGGCTAACAGCTGGCCTGACAAGTACTCATGAGAAAAAGATTCTGTACCTGTGAGAGCCATCCTGTACCCATGAAAAAAGAATGTAAACATCTTTAGGGAAGAAAGTCTTTGGCAAGCATGTACGCTAGCAACTAATAACCAATGAACTGGGGAGCAACAAGTTACTAACCAATTACAATTAAACACGATGCTTTTAGAAAACCATGTAAATGTGAGCTGTGAACAGTAAAGATAGGCTATTGCTGTATGAAGAAAAGGTGTCTTGTCTGTCTCTACGATGACAGTTTCTTATCTTGAAAATGATTTTTATGGAATTGAAAGGCTACTTTATTTTGTCAGACTTTTCATAACTAACACAAATACTCTGTGTAGCTGCAAAATTTAATTTCCTTCTCCTTTTGTGGTACAGATTCCAAGATGAAAACAATGTGAAGCAGTTCTCTTGAAACCTACTCACTACCTGAAAGTACTTACAAGTCATTAAGTCTTGGTCTACAAGCAACCAGTATTCATGTCCTATGGGGGGAGGGAGACAGGCTCCTTCAGTACAATATTGATTCTGTTTGAAAAGTTGAGATGAAATAAAAGCTTTTCTAACTGCTCTTAGGCAAACTGATGTGCGGCAGGTGCTTAAATTCAAATGAAGAAAACTGATACATCCTGATGACCTTAACAGCTCCTCCTCTGGGTAGTTTTAGTTTTCTCTCCTGTACCCAAAATGCTTAATGTTCATACACTAGAAATTAATTAGATGATCACTAGTGACATTGGTGGTACTGAGTATATCTATTAAAATAAATGGAAGAAGATTGGGAAGGTAGAAATAACATCTATGACAATACCAGTACAGTACCAGTTGACATATTTTGCTATAGAAAACCTGAAATTAATATTTTCTCCTTTTCAATCCTTATAAAAGGAGATATGTTGTAGGTATGCAACTCTCATCTATGTGGATTTCCAGTGTGAAAAAATCTTAGCTGTTAACCTTTAACTTCCCTTGGAGAGGGAGAAGGATCTTATGCTTTTGGAGCATAAGAATCATGGTAAATTTGGTGATCATTAGGCATGGATAGTCTGTCTAAAAGATGCATTAAATAGTTAAGCTTGCTTTTAGTCTGAGCTGTTTTTGAAGCAGAAATATGGAAATTCGGGGGCTGTAAAATGACAAATTTAGCATCGTAAAATCAGAGACATGAGAATAGAGGAAAAAGAAGTGGGTCTGACAACACCCTAGAGACTTCTCCCCAGCCTAGATAAATGTGAATTGTATAGATCGTAAGAAAGTAAACAAGAATTTCTTTATAAAGTTGTTGCAGTGAGTTAGTAGCTTATTGTACAGTATTTAAGAAAAAACTCACCCCTTAATGATCTTTTTTTTTGGTAACAATGTATACATCACAATGGAAATCTCCTGTGCTAAATGAATCTCACTGAAACCACTTGCTTCTGCTTGCTTGTCATACCCAGTAGAAGGAATCAATATGAAAAAACCTGGCATAACTGGCGTGTATTATAAATAAAGCTGTCTTGGGGAACTACATAATGATTCATCAAAATAGACTTATAAGTGTTCACTATCATCAATCATTTTACTTAATCTCAGTTTAGCAAAAAATATATTAACATATTAGCATACAGTATTACAGATGAAAAAAGGACTTTAAAACATCTTTGACTCAGACTACAGAAATATGATGTGTGTAACTCAGAGCAATGCAGATTAATAATTTTGTAGCTTTATTTATAGCTGTTGTCCATTTTTGTTTTGCTGTTTAATTTGACCGAGTGAACTGAGGGTTTAATTTTCTTTTTGTGTTTTATTCAGTCTTTTAATATGCTGGTGACATTTTAATTTGACTATGTGCTTAATATTTCATAGAACTGTTCAAATTGGAAAAGATAAGATAAGTCCAACTGTTAACTAGCACTGCCCACTCTACCACCAAACCCCAAGTACCACATCTACACATCTTTTAAGTATCTCCAGGGATAGTGACTCAACCACTTCCTTGGACATCCTGTTCCAATGCTTGACAACCCTTTCAGTGGAAGAATGTTTTCTAATATCCAGACTGAACCTCCCTGGCACAACTTGAGAACGTTTCTGCAGGTCCTATGGTTTGGGAGAAGAGCCTGACCCCCACCTGCTTACAACCTCCTTCTAAGGAGTTCTAGAGTGATAGCATCCCCCTGAGCCTCTTTCTCTGCAGGATGAGCCCCTCNACCTCCTTCTAAGGAGTTCTAGAGTGATAGCATCCCCCTGAGCCTCTTTCTCTGCAGGATGAGCCCCCCAGCTCCCTCAGCTGCTCCTCAGCAGGCTCTGCCCCAGAGCCCATGTTGGCACCTTGGCTGCTGCTGCTCCTGTCCTGTCCAGGTCTGTCCCCTGCTGCTCTGTGAACTGGGGGCTCCTGCTGGGGCCCTGACCTCCCCTTGGGGTCCCCCCTGTTTGGCAAAGCCCCCTGTGCACTGTGATAGAGTGCTCTGCTGTGAACTAGAGGGCAGAGACTCTGCTAGAATTAGACCTAGACTAGTGTAAAATATAAGGATTGAAAACAGCGTTTCTTTAGAATAGCTGTAAGGACTCTTATGAACAGATGGTCTGATTCTGTAAGGGTAATTATATCATGATCCTAATTAAACACAACAGGACTGACCTTTACTGACTCATAAAATAATTTCATTTGGAGAATCTTCTGTCAAACTTTGATTTTTATTTTATTTTTGCCTTTATTTTTCCTTAGGTAAGATACCCATATGCTCTGTTTGCAGTAGAGCAGCTTCAAGAAATAAAAATGTAATCATGTGTTGGCAAAGTCGACACCAGTTATGGCATCAGGTGAGATCACAGGACTTAGAGGTGAACTTTTGAACTAGTGAGTCAAACCCTTTGTCTTCTTGACATTTGTCCCATGTCTGTGTTGTTTTCTCTGCCTAATGTCAATGAATTTTATTTCCCAACAATATATTCATTAATTCAGCAAGTCAGGTTTTTAGTAAATTATTTAACTTCTGGTATGTCATGAGGAAATTTTATCACTTTATCTGGGGTCTAGGTTAAGTTATGTACTTCCAATCATAAGACCCAAGTAATTTCTTTGATCATTTCTGTTAAGAGTTTGCCTGGGATTTTTCTGTTTAATACTTCTCAAGATTGGTTATACTCTTGTGGTTAGGACTTTATTTCTTCAAATATCAATGCACAAATGCTATCTGGTTATTCACTTTACTGCATTTTTTGCTCTAATTAGGCCTATTGGGAACTTTAATATATCTTAAATGTTATATCTTAATGTCAAAATACCACATAAATTACTGCTTCCTATGGGAAGCAGCATGATTGTTTACTACTCTGAAAAGTCATGAGACGTGATGATAAAACTATGAAAAGAGAAAACAAAACTAAAGCAAATATTTAATGTCTATTTTCATTTAAATAAAAACCACTCTGTAGCTCTGAGGGGTTTTTGCTTTTGTTTTTTTTCCCTGTTGTTATTTTCCTTTGTTCTTTTTATCCTTTGATCAAGTGTTCCTAAGGAAGTGACATGAAATGTATGTTGTTGTTGCTCTGACTATGCTTTTTTGTTGTTGTTGTTGCCTATTGTGTCTGTTTTAGTCTGAAACTCTCTCAAACTTTTAAATAGTGTAACATAATGAACTGGTCAGGCAAAGTGCTTCAATTCTTGATGCAGTAACTACCAGTAATGAGAAATGAAATGCTCATTAAATGTAAATAATCAAGCCCCTTGGGGAGACAAGATGTTTTTGAAGAAAATGGAGCACTGGGTCATTATTTGCTTCATAATCCTTCTGTCATTTCTAAATGTGCCAATATAATAGTTAAACAGAAGGAAATTTGCTAAAGTACATTTTGTGCATTCCAGGTGTTTTACTGAGTGACAGTGGAAAGCATTCAGCTATCTGTGTTGTTGCATTTTTACATGGATAACTCTAAAATATTCTGAGGATCACAGCAGGTCCCAAACAATGGAAAAGAAAAAGTATTTTCTATATGGATCCATTATGCATACATATAGCATAAATAATTTTGTTTCTTTGGATCTTCCTTTAATTTTGGCTCTACTGCATATTCTCCTCTTTTAGAGCTGCAGAATTCTGCCTGCTATTGTTTATATTTCTCTTGTCTCATGGGGGGTCTTTAGGAAGCAAACTTGTCATCTTTGAACTAGAGAAAGGAAGCCACAATGACTGTTCCTATTTGGTAGGTTTTGTCTTTTAGGGAGTATTGTTCATGTGTCTTCCACAGATTTCCCAAAACCTCTCCTTGGTTTGATACCCTCACTTTTCTAGCATAGTAGAAATCTGATTTTTTTTTTTTTTAATGTGTAGATAACATGACAATGGAATAAAGTTATTTGCTTTTGATTTCTGTTCCCATTTTTTTCAGTTTTTAAAATTTCTTTGTTTTTAATTCAGTGTTTCCTATTCTCTTTGGAGTTTTTTTTGACTCAGAGCAGAATGCTTATACTTGAATAAATAGATGAAAAAATGTTAATTTTTGAACATTTAAAAAAGGAGGACTAATTTCACATTTAAGAAAAAAGATTTTTGATAAATTAGACATTAGTTTAAATAGAAGACTATTTTCAAAATTGAGAAACTTCTTTTTTGAGGAATAATAAGTAACTATAGGTGGGAAATGTAAAACTTGGGTCTTTGTGTTGGTATTTATGTAAATTTCCTCCCTCAGATTAAGAAGCTGGTAAAAGCTCTTATATAAAACTTGGAAATTTCCATGCATAATTTGTTAAAATCAAACAACGTTTCTATAATATGCATAGAAAGTAAAGTCTTTTTTATATTTCTTAGTGTTTTAAAATACCCTCTATTTTACTAAAGAGCTTGGTTAAAACTATTGATTGATTTGAATAGCTTTGATCTCCCTTTAATCTCTCTTGTTTACGTCCCTGAAACTGAAGCACAGCTTTGTTCTGAGGTGCTGGAACTATGTAAGGCTGCACAAACCCTGTTAGTGGATGCAAAGTGAGTGTACCTGAACCACATGGATGGTGGTGGGGTTTGATTGTGCCTTTGCAGGATCACATTGTCTGGCCACCTGCAAATACTTATTTGCTGCTTGTTTTTGCAGTGGAAACTTGTTGCATCTCTGACAATGCTGTATCATGTTCTCTGTGCTCTTTCCATATTCTCTGTCAAGGCAATAACGTTAATTTGTGTCTATTTGAATAATATGCATTGTCACATGGAAAGAGATCTTGAGACAAGCAAGGGATTTGTTTATCAAAAACACTTCTAAAAAATGGCAATTTTGAGAGGCTTCATTTTACAGGAAGGAATCAGAGTGGCTAAACGATTCAAGTCCATGATTTTTTATCTCAATGTGACCATTTGCTGATGCACTGGGCATAGGATAAATGAAATTCAGCTTCCATGGTGCAGTCTAAATGCTTCATACATACAAACTTTTCCTCAATTTCTGATGCTGATTACAGCTTTTTTATTTCTTGAGTAATCCCGAGTTCTTCAATGCATCTTTGTGCTTACTGCAGGAGTGCTGTTTGTGCCTGGTGCTTTGTCTTCATGCTTGATGCCACTGGCACACAGAAATGAGCCTTTCAGTAACACCAAATACATCAATCCAAAACTAAAGACATCCCACCTGTAAATGTATTGCTGCAATAATGTGATTCAGATCAGTGAAGAAGGTCTGAAGAGGAGGCAGTGTGATTTGACTGCTTTGACTGAGGCTGCTGCTGGAACTTCCCAGGCTGGAATTAGTGGTCTAGAAGTCAAAGCTATTCCTCTTAATTAGGCAAAAGGTTAGAGTATGGTGCAGAAAAAATTGGATAATTCTAAGAACTATTAGGAAAAATTCCACAATCCTCTCTCCAAAATCAACCCCAGCAATCCATTACCAGACTAAAAAGCCTTGATGACCCTGCATTTAAAAATTCCTGAATTAATCTGAGGTGATCAGACAAGAAAAAAAGAGATACTTTGAAGTTATTCAAGATCAGCTACTTATGTACCCATGACAATGCAAATGCAGCCCTAGGAAGTATCAGCCTTATAGGGTTTTCTTTGCATAAGTGCTGTGACATAAGCACTGAGTAGGCATTTTATGGGCATCTTTTAGAATGAAAAATAAGCATAAAGCAGAATTGAAAGAAAGGTGGGAAAGGACCATAACCAGTTTCATTTTGCAGGGACACCAATAGCTTTCCTTTCTAATGTAGGAAAAACAAAGCATGAAGGTGGATTTGATTAGTTTTTATATGTATCCGTATTTAAGTGTGATATGAAAAACCCCAAGTCCTGTTTATTTAACTAGGAACCAACGCTGACACCACTTTGTCATACATTATAAAATATACTCAGAAGCTAACAAAAATTCTGCTAAAGCAGAGTTTACAGTTAAGAGATCCATGCTGCATCTTGCTGGCAGTCTTCAAACTGTATTTATTTCAGAGTGTCATTGAGGCCAAAGAGCCAAATATTAGCACATTATCAGGAAATATTACAGGGGTGTCAGTCTGGTATCTAATTACCAAGGGATGTCAGGCAAGAGGAAACTGCATAGCCTTAAGCTCCATCCTTTTGTATGTAAAAGCATCTGTAATTGGGAAGATGAAGTGCTTAGTATACAGACTAAGGGCTACTCTGTGTTTTCTAAGCATATGAAAACATTTCTTGTGTTCTAGAACTGGAAGCCCTCGAGAAGAATTAGCCACTGTTGAATAAGCCAGAATCAAAACTATGACACTTCATCTTGTCCTTCTCAATAGACAGTAATATGTTAGGAGTTGTCCTAGCATTTTTGTCATCTTATTTCTGCCAAGGTTTTGTAAATATTAGCTACTCCAAATGTGCATGAAAACCTGTCTATTTGAGGTGACCTTTTAAAAGCTAAAGTATTTCAATTTTCCTTGGTTGTTATAGCTATCCCTTTTCCAGAAGTTTGAGCTCTTCAGTTTGAGGAGCTTTGATTTTCATAGAAACTATTCAGGAAGTCTTTAAAAGCATTTGGAGCTATCACTGGATATATTGTCTTGTTTTGTTTAGGTTTGGTTTTTTTTGTGTGTGTGTGTTTTTTTTTTTTTAATTTTTTTTAATTTTTTTTTTTAATTTAGGTCTGCTAAAGACTTATGAGTGTCTTATAAAAGGCTAAGGAAAATCTGACTTTCCTGTAAAAGAAATTTTATTATTTCATACCTCTTTCTGTAGTAAGTTTAGTAATTTGCCAGAGTGAGTTGTGTTTTTAAGCTGATGTTCTTTCTGTTCTGTTATCTTTATTAGAATTTTCAGTTGACAATCAGAAGGAAAAAAATCTTTATGCATAGACTCAATTTCAGGATGTTTGAAAGAAATAGATTATGTATGTTAAATAACTAGTGATGTCAGA
The DNA here is from genome assembly GCA_013400855.1 of Buphagus erythrorhynchus. Taxonomy (NCBI): domain Eukaryota; kingdom Metazoa; phylum Chordata; class Aves; order Passeriformes; family Sturnidae; genus Buphagus; species Buphagus erythrorhynchus. Next base: position 17,082 of record VZTT01013851.1, on the reverse strand, counting down.
AAATTTTGATAAGGATTAAGTGGATTCAGGCCTCCTTGATGGATCTAAATTTAAATGGAAATTTGATCAAACCAGAAATAATTATAAAGAAGCAGTAATTCAGCTAATGTTGACAGCAACTCATTTGTTGACAGCAGCTCATAAAGAGATTTTAAAGAGATTCTCTAAAACGGTAAAGATTTCACACAAAAAATAGCAGTTTTCCAGAATAAGTGCTATTTTTATTTGTTATTATATCTAGAGTAAAGCTAACTTAGTAGGATACAAACTTGTAGGAATGCTCTAGTGAAGAGGAGTTAGATAGTGATACATTTCATGTTTGATACAGTGGAAAGTGGATCCAATGGCCAAATTCTCTCTTGTTTTATTTCCTGTGAAAGAAATACTTATTTGAGGTTACGACAGTGAATATTGACTCAGGATTCCAATTACATTTGTGGATCAATTACATTTCTGTGCTGCTGCAGCAAGTAATTTAAGTGACACCCTCCTTCAGCTTGTCCTGTATATAATGCTTTGCTGAGGCATTGCAAAGATGAAATCCAGTACTAATTTGTGAGCTGCATTGATTCTGCAGTGTGAGGGCCATATTATCCCATAAATGAGTTGTTAGAAATCTAATTATATAAAATTATATAAAGGTAATTATGTATTATCTAATTATATTTTCTTGTAGAACTTCACACAGACAAACTCTTGTTTCAGAAAATAAACATGTGTTCTGGATGAAGGAGAGATGAGACTGGGAGCCAGTAAAGTATTGAGTTTGGGTAAAACCGTTTTGTGTATTCCTTAGAAAAATGCAAGTTTCTTTTAAGTCAAAAGAAATGTGAAGCATAGCCTGCAAATTCAGTGTGTTTTATTCAGAAGTTCTTCTTTGAATATATGTTCTTATTTAAAAATTGATTGCTTAATACATGCTTTAATTAAATATGCCTTAGGATATTTTCTTGGCTTTTATTTTCTCAGTCATGTGTATTGATTGGCTGTTCTCCAGCATTGAAGGAAGTGCTCTGAGTTGTGTCTCAGTCACTGGATATCTAGAAATGGTGGAGACAACAGCCACATTTCTACAGATAGGGACGTGTTTTTAGACCTTCTTAACATGTTGCCAATATTTATGATTTCCAAGGGTGTAGCTCTATGAATTTCATGAGGCAAATGGTTGTAGTGAAATACAGAAAATTCTATAACATTTTCTCTGTTACCATTTGTGTGTGAAAAATAGTCTTTGCTCTTCTACTTTTTTCTTCTTTTTCCATAATGTTGTGTGGTCTTAATTTTTGAACACTTTTTTCTGTTTTGCAGCTCGGTAGTTCAATGCTTAATCAAGCTCTAAATCAAATGGTGATTTGTTTCTCAGTAAGAGTTACTGATAGTTTTAAGTTGCAAAGAAAATGTGTTGTAGGCTCATAAGGAATGCTTATGATCAAATAATATCCTAATTATTAAGATGTTACAGAGCATTTTGCTAATTACCTGTCCATAGTCATAAAAAGATTTGGGTTGGACTGAGGAGGTGCCCTGAATTACTTTCAACTCCAGTGTTATATTATTTTACCAGTTATTTGCAATCATGAATTCAGCCATAAGATGCATATCTGTCTGCTGTAAATGTTTAAAATAATATTCATTCATCCAGGGACACACTTAAAAAGAATAGTTAGCTCTTACAATGCTTAGAAGGGGACTTAAACTTGGATATTAAGCATTAGTTGGAGGTTTCCTCGTTGCAAATAGCACCATTGGACTGACATCATTTAAGCATAAGAATAATCTTTTGATTCAGAGACTCAGAGAAATAAGTCCCATGTATGGAATACCCACTGCATGGAATAAATTCTATTAATTTTTTTTTTAACATGGTAAATGTTGCAGAATGGCAGAGAACAGATTTTGAGGTCTGCTGTTCTCTTCTTCTTCTGCCATAAGGCAGAACAAATTGTCTTATTAATTTCTTCCTTAGTAATTTCTGATACATTTGTCCTAAATACTATTGTGCTCTTGTTAGCAGTGTAGAATTCATATAAATATTCTCCAGAAAGTCACAGGTACTGGCTCTTTATAGATGTTGGATAGAGGTAGCATAAAACCAAAACCTTCATTTAGGTATTTGCAGCCCAGAATATCCAAAACGACTTTAGAAAAGAAGCAGAAGAAGATCTATTTAAGAAGGATTAGGGCCAAGTAAAGGTGCAGAGCTCTGTGCACATCTCTGATTTCTGCTAATCTTTTCATAGCCATTTTGCAGTGTTTCATTATAGGGCATATGGATGTGATAAGCCTGAATACAGATATTAGGCACAGAATCTGTATTTCTTATTTATGACTGTGAACTTGGCTTTAGGGGCAACAGCAGCTTTAGTGGCAAAGAAGGATAAAGAAAATTTGGAGGTGGTGTAATGAACACATTTCCATATCAGTGTTGGAAGAACAGACTTACAACTTGTAAAACTGTGCCCTTCCAGTCCAGAGCTGGACTGAATTCTCAGTGGGGGAATATGCAATTACGAGGCAGAATCAGATGAAGGTTTGTTTTTTAAATCCACCAGACTCTGTGCTAGCCTCAGAACACTTTTATGGGAAGCATGGATGCAGCTTAGTATTCGATACCCTAACAGTGCTGGCTCCAGAGAGATAGATACCATGTAGTCTTTTATGGACAGACCTGTCAAAATATTTCACCTCTGCTTTACATATCTCTGCTTTCATCTTGAGCCAAGACTGACATCTGTCAGATTGTGTGGTATGGGAGAAATGTGATTTAAAGGTTACAAGGGTGAATGGGATTCTAGATTTCAGATGCAAGTGAATGCAAAGGTCCTTAAACAAGTAAATGAATTAGGTTTTCTCTTCAGCCTATTGAGAAATGTTTATGAAGATTAAAATTTCAAATAAAGAAGAAATAAATGGAGAAATATAGATTCATAAAATACAGCAGCAAAACGCTGATTAAATTGA
>VZTT01013850.1:7236-37339 GCA_013400855.1 Buphagus erythrorhynchus | reverse complement strand
TAAAAAGCCATCATTCCCCAACATCCTTCCCTTCGAGATATTTCCATTAGAAAAAATCTATATAGGCAATTTCTGATTGTTTTTAGTGAACCTAAATATTTAAGTTTGGCTATACTGCATTAAGCATTCATTGTCCTTGGGGAAGTGAAGAAAAAACCCAAATTGAAAGCACCAAGAAATGGAAATACCTACTTTTTGTAATTCCTAGTGCATTCAAATATCATGGAGCAAGTGTTCAAACAGGCAGGTATTAGATTCTAATCCCAGTGCTGAAAATGGAAACAAAAAATAGGCAGGAGAAAAACAGAAAAGATAAATGGAAAGATGGCATGAGCAGATAAAAGGTAGATGAGGAGAGAAGAAAAAATTGTGACAACAGGGGAATGTCCTGTGAAATGACATGTGGAATTTTACATGCTGGCCTCAGTGATGAGCAAGTCCTGAGATGGATCCTTGGGTACAATTCTTCTCCACCTCACTGCTACCACAGTCACCTGATAACGTGGTAAGTGGAAGAGTCAATACCTGTCATTTTTATTTAGTAGTTTTCCAACTCAGTTTGTATGCAGCTGCCTCAAAGAACAAGGACACCACTGCAGGAGGTTAGGCAGGACTTTTTTGAGGACCTGATTTTATTTATTTTCTCCATTTTTTGGCAATGTTTTTCACCACCTGAGTAAGGTTTCCTAAGAAGCCTAAAAGTTTTACACACAGCTGCTAATGCCACTGAATAGCTAATGGAAACAGCCCCAGTCACCTAAAAAGATCTTATTTTTGACCAGGAGGTTGTTGGAGAGGAAAACACCAAGTTAAACCATTCTGTTATTTCATCCTGAGCAACCTGATCTAGTGGGGGGCATCCCATGGCAGGGGGGTTGGATCTTTAAGGTCCTTTGCAACCCAAACCATAATATGAAGCTTCTATGATGACTCCTAAGCTAAAGGGCTGCACTTCCAGAGTGGTAGAACAAGTGCAATGCTCTGTCAGAAATGACACTTTCAAGAGTGTGTGAAACAGCAGAGAGGAGAACAGGAGACTGAACAAATACTGATGTGTTTCCCTCTAATAACTACGGAGAAGTAGCTCTTTTTTATTAAGGAGTAAAATAATTTCTGGAGGTATTTTTCCCTCATAAGGTTGCAGTAACCATAAGTGGAAATTCAGTGATTTTTTACTAAGTTTGTAAAGCAGAACAGAGTTTTGTCCTTTCCCTGAGGCCTAAATAGGATGTGTAGTTTCAGCTCTCATGTCTTACAGCTCTAGAAGCAGTTTCTCTAACCATGGGATGTGCTAGAAGCCAAGGTCATCAGCAGTGAAAGCCTGTGTCTTTGCACTCCCTCACGTGTGTCCCTCTGGCTCCTGCAGCTTCCTTTCCTGGCAGCAGCTGCTCCTGCTCTTCATGCTGCTTTTAAAAGCAGTGAGGAATGGCAAAGTGAGGGTAACACGAGTGAACAGCAGCAGCACAACCTTGCAAATGAGCCATCACAACATGTCCGGCTATCATGTTCTGTGTATCTCCATGTTTGATACACATCTAACAAATAAACTGACAAAAATCTAAAATACATAGGAACTCCGTCTCCTAAGTCAAATTCGTTTGAAATGAGAAAAATTATTGGAGGGATGCACAGACAGGTAAACAGATGGAACATGATCCTATACATTCTGTATATGTACATACAAACACACATAAACCCAGTGTTATCGTGGAGCTCTTGGAAGGTCCTGTCATGGTTTGCCAAGTTCAGCTGAGCAGCCCCAAGTCCAGCTTTCCACACACTTCAGTGTGACAGCTTGATCAACGCCAACATTTCCTTTGGAGGCATCTCAGCATCCTGTGCACTTCTTGTCTTTCAAGCTCACCCTGGGAAAGGGAGCACAAGACATGGCAGGTTTTTCTCCAGGAGGCTACAGCTTCTCCACCCTCTAAATTAACCTCATCCCAGACCCTCCAAATGGATTGAGGGCAATCTGAAGTGGTGCTGACCTGAAATTTTCAGTTTCTGCCTGTAATGATTTGCCCTCCTCCGCTAGTCACAGTTCATGCTTCACCTCTGAGGAGGAGGAGGGGTTAGAGATCAGTATGCTGAAGAAGATAGGATCTAACTCTGGACTTCCTTCAGCACAAACAGTGTAGTCTGCTGGATTTCCAGGTTCCCTACACAAACTCCTCAAGTCTTTCAAATAAGTGCTTCTATAAAAATAGTTTTGCTTAGGCTGTGCAATGCATAACACATGCACAAGAGTGAGTGGGGAGAAAAGACTATCTCCATGAGAGTTAAATCTATGCTGCCAAGTTCCTTAAAGTCATGGCTTAACATCCTGGAGAGTGTCAAGATGGTGGCTTAGTAACAGGATAAAACAGGACCTATACCTTTCATTGTGCAGCACTTCCAGGTTAAACCAAACTGCCTTTTGGCACATTGCCTCCCAAGAATCCATGCTTCCAGGGATGCCCTTCAGCACTGTGGGAATTTAAGCTCAAACAGGAAACTAGTCCCTTGTAGGACAAGTGGGAGCATAATGCTCGCCATCCTCAGCTTCACCACACCATGGTCAGAAAACATGTTTTTCTGGTGACCAAATGTGGTTTGGTTCTGTTTAATTTATCTCTCAGCTTGTTTCATGGTTTCTTGATGATATAAAAAAATACCCCAAAAGCACTTTTCTGTGAAAATTATTTTGGACTTTTAATTCCACAAGACCACTCAGTTTCTTCCCCTGCTCTTTTTTTGCNACAAGACCACTCAATTTCTTCCCCTGCTCTTTTTTTGCCCTCAGTTTTCAACAATCACTAACACTAATATAAGATTTTTTTTTTGGGGGGGGGGAGGGGGGTTATAAATTTCTGGTTTTTTCCTGAAGCTCTAACTACCTGTAACATTTTCTTGCAATCTTCCCATCTAATTGCCTTTCTGTAATTAAATATAACAGTTTTCCCACGTGAATTATCACTAGGACCTAATCCCAGATCCCCAAATCCCATAGTAAAGATCTGTTCTGTACAAGCTGACACAACAGTAGTCAATTCATTGAGCACAGACTCATCTTTTTCACTAAGGCATTTAGCATCTTTGCTAAAACTGTCTCACTAGCAATTTCAGCTAATAAGAAAATGAAGCTAGTGCAAAGCTTCTGAAAATAAATTCTGCACAAGACATCCCTCTGCTTTAATAGAGATTGAATGCAGTCCATTTCTCTTTCCCCATGTCCCAAACAACACATCAAAACAACATTTAGCAAGTGAGCTACATTTCACAACACCCTTGCATCAGAGGTGGACTTGGCAGCATAAATGCATAGAGAGAGGAAAGTTGGTTGTTTGAGGTTTGGGTTTTTTTTCCTTTTCTGTCCAGCCTATTTTCTCCCAGTACTTTAGGATTGCCCAAGATTACTCCATTATCTCACTTGGGTCTCCAGTGGCTGTTAACCCTCTACACAGCCTAAGTGCCAACACCAGAAACCTTTTCTCCAGCCCCTTGAATTCAGGTTGCAGAAGTGCTGCTGCTGTTAATTCCTGGCATATCCCACCTAAGTTTGACTCAAACACCATGAAATCATGGGTGGGCGAGAGCAAGACAGGTGCTTTTAAAAACAGGCATTCCAAGTTCTCTTTAACCAAGCAAGGGGGAAACATCATCCAGAGCAGGTCATGTATATGGTGATTTTCCTCCATTTTTCAGTTTGCTTAATGGCTTCAGAACTACTATTTTCTCAAGTGCAGTGGTGGTTAAATAGTATATGGGAAATATTATTTAACTTGAAATCTTCTCTCCAAGTGGTGTGGCCTCCATAATGTGGGTATTTCTAAGTTCCTCCTGTGCTCTTTGGTAGGAGTAACTGCAGGCCAGGTATCAGCATGTTTGGTGTGGCTCATGAGGATACGCCTCAGAATATTTGGTCCATAAAACTCCTTCTCAGATTTCTCAGCTTCTCTGCCCAAGAATATTAGAAATGTGACACTTGAAATCCATTTTCCTGAGACATTTGGTCCAGTCAAGAGCCTTCACACAATGTGTGTGGCAGGCAGATGCAATGGGGACATTAACTTGGCTGAGACGAATGCTTACCCATTCAGCAGAGGACATGTGGATTTTTTCTTGTTTACTGCTGCTAGACAACTCCATACGCTGCTGGTAATGACTGTTATCTGGGATTTTTGGGGGTTTTTGTGTGCTTATACCTTACTCAGTAGCTTTGTTCATGGGAATAAAAGTATTCTTAACAGCTTGGAAGACTTCCTTTGCTTTAACTTGGAAAGGCTGAATTCAGTTCCCAAGGACCTCAGTGGGAGCTGGATTAAGCTGTGTGGCAAAATCCTTTACCTCTTACCATGCTGCCACTGCAGCAGGTGCTGAGTTTCCTTTTACTGATTGGTTAATTTATCCTTTTGTGATTGCAATATACCAAAAAGTCCTAGTTTTCTTCCCATATGTAGGGTTTTAATGAGCTTCTGCAAACAAAGAGACCCAAACCTTCTGCTCTTTCTACAGTCCCTAGCCATTTCAGAGCCCCAAAGCTTCAGCCTCCACAGGAGTTGTCCTGCACCAAAGAGTTGTCTGTGCCAATCCAAGGAGATTTGTGGTATTTCTAACTCATTTTTTTCGCATACTCATCTCCAGAATATGTTTATTCTTCCTTATGACTATCTTTCCTATCCAAATCATAGCCCTGGGTAGAACTGCAAACAAGGACAGGCATGTCCTCTTACAGCCCAAGGGGGAAGAGGAGGGATAAGGACTTTGCAGGGAAAGTTTTTGTATGAAATCTAAAAATAAATGGTGTATTTACCTTAGCTAGCATCCATCTTCAGTTTGATAGATAGGTACAGTTATCCCTAGGACATCAAATTATTAGACATAGCTTAAAAAGAAATAGAAATATACTATTTCTTCCTTCATTAAGAGCTCTGCCAGTCTTTGTTTTCCTGTCTTTCTTTGCTTCTCTTCAAGCCCATTAGTTTGGTATCTTTGAAGATCTTTTTAAAAACAGTCTTCTATTTCAAAAAAACATGTCAAATTGAGAAGGAGGCTCCCCAGAAATAGAGCACTGTTTCTACAGAAATAACTCTGATTGATGAATTCTACATAAATCACCACATAAAAATCCTTTATGATAATTAGAATGCCAAGGGATGGCAGCTCATCTGCTGAATTTAATAATTACATTTAAGGGCCCCAATGTTCATTGGAAAGATAGTCTTCACATGCCAAGTGGTGGTGTTCCATAAGACATCCAAGTCAAATGTGCTTGTGTTTGTTATTCTTTTCAGAACATGGTGGTTAATTTAACTCTTGTTTGATATGTGCTGAAGTACCTGAATTACTTTCAGGCACTCCAAAGATTTGAGAGAAAGGATCATGATATTTACAAATTGTGAAACTAATCACTCCCAGATATTTTGCTGAATGGATTTTGATATAGTTATTCTGAATTTATGCCTCTGTAGGTTAAAAAGAAAACCATAACTTTCAGACAAACTTGCCATCAAAAATGGCAATATAGCTTTGAGCAGAGCAGTTAGAATCTGTATTTTGCACTTGCTCTGTTTTACAACACCTTAAATGAACAGCATGTAACCACAGGCAGCTGTAGATCTAGTCTTATAAACCATGCCAAAGTAATTCAAAGAAAAAAAGAAAAATGCACATGTTCCTAAGTTTTGTCATTTTCCCACCACGGGAGAAAGGATTTTTTAAAACAAGCCCTCCATAATATTTTGAATGTTCAAATACAGGGCTGAAACAGAAGCTGTAAGCACTTACCATGACTCAAAATAAAGTGAAAAATTTCCATTAAAATCAGAAGGAAAAAAATTTGGAAAGGCAATTTCCTTCTCTGTTTCTGTAAATTCATTTTAGGGATGGGCACAAACCATAAAACTCAGATTCAGATATAAACCTGGGATCATATGGCTCAAAATGGAGCTGGGCAATGTATCCAGACCACCACAGTTGCTGTCAAAAAGGTAATGACTGGTTAGCAAAGTCCCCTATCTCTCAGTATATTTCCTGATACACTACATAATCTTATATCCTGTGTTGATGCAGCACTGCTTTAACACCTTAGGACCCTGTGACAGGTATAATATTTTTTTTAAACAGAAGCAGACAAATATTTAAATATAAGAGCTTTTACAGAATGTATTCATACTGGACAAAAAGGACAACATTAAATGGATATAGTAATATTTTTCATTTTAGGAAAAAGGAGTTATTAAAGGCTATAATTCAGCTAATCTAATGTGTTGCCAATATTTGTTATTTGATACCAAGAAAATAAAGAGTCTCAATAAAGCAACTTTGATGATGACAAGTAATAGGGAGCTAGGTCCTAGACACCCATATTGCCTCCTTAATCATAACAGTTCCTACACTGTTTAAAACATAAATCACACAGTGGTCAAATACAGCTTTAATTCTCAGTCTAATGATTACATTGGTCAATTTCCAAGACCACAGCTAAAGGCCATGAGAACTTTTTAAATATTTTCCCAGCCATATACATATTGTCCTGAGAATAAAAAAAAAAAAATCAAAAAAAGAAAAGAAATAAAGAAAAATTTTAAAAGGCAAGCAAGAAAAAGAGCAGAAACCATACAGAAAGCACAATTGTGAAATAAAACATTTAACAGGGAGTTACTGCTCTACAAGTTAGCTTTGAAATTACCAGAAGACATAAAGATTTTGATTCATCATCCCACTGAATTTTCATGATCATTTTGGAAGGTGGAAGGGACCACAGATAATACCTTGGACGTCCTTACAATGTGTTTGAGGAGTTTCAGGTTTCTTTCTTTCTTTCTTTTTCCCCTCTTTTTCTTGTGTGAAACAGATTGTTCATAGAAAATTATTTCGAGAGCTTTCCCTTCACTTTCCTGTGCAGAGCTACAACAGAGTGCTATTAGCATCTGGTTCTGCATATGCCTAGAAGCTCATTCATTTCAAGCCACTTTCAGAATCAGGGCCTTGACATGTGATAATTCCCTAAAAAATCTGGTATGGATGGAGTTTTTTTCTCAGAATGTACTTGAAATTTCAAAATACTCCCAACTCCCTTCAAGTCTCCTCTCAGGAGACTAACCTTCTGGGGAATCATTTCTCATAGTGTTCCAATAAAGAAGCAGCCTGACAAATGCTTAGTATGATGAAAAAAACCCTGAAAGACATCAAAATAAAAATATGAATACAAATTTACAAGCTGTATTAGCCATAATTAACCAGTCAGGAGAAATAGCAGCATATAAAGATCAGCTCTGTAAAAAGTATTGAATATTTTAGCAATTCTTTAGGAAGGTACTGAACTTTCCTTGCGATTAATTATTCATCCATAAAACTTTCCTTATTTCCTCCTCAAATTACTGCAGAACTTTCTTCTCCTCAGTGAGATCAGGAGTGCAATCACGTATGATTACATGTATACAGTGCACAGACAAAAACACATACCCATAAAAAAAAGCCTCATCAGATACCACCCCCAACTTTCCCCAGTTGTACATTTGATGCTTGCTGGTGCCATTAAGCAAACACAAAACAACAGCAAGTGCATTCTGTTGAAATGTTTAGCTAAATGGAACCAAAACAGTCACAGTTCACAATTTCATAAATACATTAATTAGAAGTGTCTCCAAATAGCATGTGATTTTGAATTATTAACATAAAACACTGCATTATAAATGACTGCAAATTGCATTCCTTAGTGCTCTCCATGCTTAATTTATTATGCTGTAGGAAAATTTGCAAATTACTTCACTGTTTTATATTTAATGGATAGTTTTATATGTATATTGTTTCATTAAGATAAAATTAAACCACTGTGTACGTATTATATGCCTTTCCAGTGACATAAATGTCACTAGAGACCCTCTGATTTTGTCAGAAGGGGAGCGTGCTTTCTGTCATCTCCTGGATTTAATAAAGTGGTGAAGAGAAGTTTTGAGTTTCTGCCCTTTCCGTGCCCATTCATAATCCCTTCTTCCAGACAGCCCATTTCCAAAGTTTGCAGATGGCACTGCTGAAAAGTTTCCTGCATGTTGAAAGTACGGAGGGGGGTGGTGGAGAAGCCAGGGCTGCTCCGTGGTTTGAAGGCAAAGGGGTTTTTCCAGCAGTGGCCTCTGCTGCCAGAGCAATGCAGGTGCCATGCCACCTGGGCTTTGTGGGTGAAAACAGAGGTGGCAAGCCAGGTGGTCCTCCTGCCCCAAACCCCACAATCACAGACACCTCTGGAAAATCACTTCAGTCTCCCAGGAAGAGGAAAAAATGGCTGGCATGTGCTGGCTTGCTACATTACCAAGGTTTTTACTGTCATATCTTTCTGCAGTAGGGAAAGGCTGGAAACAAAACATATTAGGAAAACCTGGTGATGCTGGGTGGGGACATCTGCCTGCAGAAACACTGGGGAGGGAAGGTGAAGGACATCGTGTATGAAAGGAAAATTCATTAAACATGTAAATATAAAGACATCCATCTTTGACAACTTCTTTGCATGCTGTCTGTTCTTAGCCATTTGTCTTCCCTATTTGTAAACTCCTCAGAAGAGGCACTGCCTCAAACCATGCGCTTGTTGAGTGCCTGGTACAATGGGGAATCAACTTCCCTGAAAACCTGAAATGCAAATAGACCGTAAATAATAGATATTATTTATGATACATAAATAAATAGTGTTGGGCCATGAAGATGCATTCTAGATGTGTTTCAAAAGGCTGTTTGATTCCCTGTTTTCTGAGAACTAAAACCATTTCTTTGGTGGATGTGATAGATATTTATTTGAACTCACTTTCAGATCTTTTTAAAAGATAGCAAAAGTACTGGTAGCAAAGATAGCAAAGGTTCTGGTTACCTGAGTGCATGGGTTCTGTGTAGTTTTCAGAGGAGCTTTTGTTTAATAAAAATATAGCACAATAAAATACTGCAGTATGGGTAGGAGGTGGAGAGATGGTCTATTTGGGAAAGCTATAAATTCTGCTGTAAGTTGAAATTGTATTAATGAAATTGAAGCTACAAGACGATGCATGTGAGGGAGAGAGAGAGAGAGAGAGAGACAGCCCTCTGAGCTATTCTTTTCAAGTAATGAAGATGAGACTCTGTCAGAGATTGAGGTGTCAAAACTGGAAGTGCTGGAACAAATTCACAAATTAAAGAGCAACAAGTCACCATGACCAGATGGCATACATCTGAGAGCTCTGAAGGAACTTAAGAATTAAGTGGTTGAGCTGCTAACAGAAAAATATGCAGTCTTTCATTAAACTGCTACCATGCCAGAGGACAGGAGGTAACAAATACCTCATCTCACAAAATCTGGAAGGTGTGTTCCTGCAAGCTTGATTAAAGCTGCAGATTGCTTTTTCTCTTTTAATCATCCTGGCTTCAGAGTGAAGTTGGGCACATCCAGCCCAGTTGCCTGCCCTCAGCCGACAGGAGCCCCTGGTGGAAGCCAGCACAAGCATTTTGCTGACTCAGCATACAGTGCTGCCCATTAACCTGGCTATGGCTGGGGGGCCTTGCAAGGACTGACTTGAGTGATAATTAAAAAACAACTGCCCTAATTACCCCCTGCCTTCTTAAACAGTATTTAGATTCCACAAGTCCCTCTCCCTGGCAGTATTTTCAGGATAGCTTAACTCTTTCCTGGACACGTTTATGAATTCGATCAGAGGACAAAGCTATCACCTTACCAACTCAGGAATATCCTTCTGGGTTTATCTTCCACTTCCTTCTGATCCAGATAAAAAAAAAGCTCTTTGGGGCAGCATTCAGAGGAGAAAGCACAGAGAGGAAAAATAACAGTTCAAGATCTACCTGTGCAGCACGTACCACGTATTTGCACTGTTGTGTAGATTTTTAGGTGTGTGTTTGCTCACCTAGTGCTGTAGAGCACAGCTGCTGTGCTGCTCCTCAGTGTGCACACCAGCAGAGTCCAGCTGATGCACAGGAGGCTGTGCAGAGGTGGCCCCACAGCCTCAGGTACACCCCACGTCCACACATCAGTGCAGGGCATCAGCAGGGCACCCCTGCCTTTTCCTGCCAGGTGTGCATGCAGACAGATCTCGCCTCCCCAGAGGCAAGGTTGGGGGTGCAGAGATCTCTGATCACGTCTGGGTGTTACAGACAGAGGGTTTTTCCATTATTATGCTCACATCAGATTGATTACAGTATATCTTCCTGCGAGGTGCTTAGGCTGTGACAATTTCAAGATTTAGGAAAGTCATCTGTACCAGTGAAGGTCTCGACTAGTCACTGGTACTATTAAAAATATGTCTCTCCTCCAGAGGGAATCCACTTGACCTTCACGCCTAGCCACTTTTTGTATTCTTACAGTTAATGAAGGCCCTCGGGAAACAAGTTATCTCTTTGAAGATTACAAATAGATTTCAAACTATCAAAACAAGAGCTGTGGGATTACAGTTTAGCCATCCCCCAAAAACACATGTTGAGATTAAAAAAAAAAAAATACAGAAAAAAAAGATGGGGTTCTTCTACAGCAGAACCTGCACCTTGTAAAAGCTTTCATGTGTGACAACTAGAGACTCCTACCATTTCAAAATACTCAGAACTGGAGAATTGTTATCTAGGATACATAGAAAAGGAGGGGGAATTCTCAAGCAGATGCTTGAGAATAACCAGAGCACTTCAGACACATATTTACAACCTGTAAGATTGAGACTTAGGTCTCTAGTTCTAGTGAATACCTCAACTTATTATTCAGGGTGGCAGAAGCTCTTGTTCTAGTTTGGATAAGGAGTTCAAAATAAAACATACACGCATGCAGGAGGTTTGAGTTTTTAAAAGTATTTTTTCCCACAAATTAAACACTACGTGAGAGAAAACTTCTGACCACAAGCACTGTTGCTTTTTTAGGGGCTTCATAGCATCCTGAAGCCATTTCTCTTGCCTCGGAGGATAGCTGTAAAGCAGATGTGAAGAACTTCTGATTCAGATGCACAGGCTGGGGGGCCAGCTCTTACCTTGCCAGTATTGATTGTTCAGCCTGTCAGTCAGACTGGAGGGACCAGTGCTTGAGGAATCCTTGCTGAATGCAGGAGCTTGAAGTGTGCGTAATTTTTTCTCTGAAGTGGGCGGTCTAGAGAGCAAACCTTTTTCTTCCACAGACACAACAGGGAAGTGTTGGTTGCATCATCTGTACACTCTAACAACTTTGGGATTATGATGCTTTTTAGCCCTGGATCATTCCTATCTAGAGTTAATGCATTGGACCAAAGAAGGAGGAAGACTGCTGCTGTCTTCTGACAACCTGCTTTCTTCTTCCAGTGCATATATACTCATATTTTAAAGGAAAACATGGACATTTGTTCAGGAAAAAAAATAACAACAAGGAGTTTAAACTTTGACTTAATTTCTTGGTATTCTTAAAATACGTATCTGTGAGTGAGCAGCAGGGGATGAGAAGAAGTCCAAATCCCACTAGTAGCAGTTTGGGTGGGCTGGAGAAGACCATAGTCTTTCATGTTTTCTCTTTCTGGTGGATCTGCTGGAGAAGGTGGTCTATTTTTCCTGGTATCTCAAAAGTCCTTACTTTTCTTTCACTATTAGCAAAGGGCCATTTCTCTCTCATCTTTGCATCAGTTTCCACCTTCAGTAAGGCAAGTTTAAGCAGATACATCAAAGTTCTCCGGATGGTCAAAGTCACTCAGTCGTCTCCTGGAAGGGACAATCCCAGGTTTTAGGTCATGATGGAAATTCCCATCATGAGTGATTTGTATTTTCAAAATCTGTTGGAGGAACCACAAACAGATGTTCTTGCAGAAATGTGGAAAACAGGATATGTGTGGGAGTCCTTGCTGGGACAAATGGTGGCAGTCCTGTGGATTAAGTAATGGCCATGGGCCTTACACTCAGCAGAAACCATTGATTTAAAAATATCTAACCCTCCCAAACTTATTCCCCGTGCATTCCTTTCATGGCAGTCACTTCCTTATCCTAAATCGGGCAATAAATATGGGCAAATTCACAACTTGCTCTGGTGACTTTTAACCTAGAAATGCAAGCTGCTTTTATGTTTTATCACAAGTGAATTCCACGCATTATTATGAAAACCCAAGTTTTCCCATGCTTGAGTCAAATATAGGCCTATGCCAACATTTTTGCAGTCCCTAGGCTGGAGCAGTGCAACTCATGAAGCCACCACTGGAAAACTCCACTTGGTTCAGAAAATAGACATATTTTAAATACTCTGCAGTGGTCACTGGCTGCTTTCAAACAAATGTGTGGTGATGACCAAGACTGACAGATCCCTTCGTGTCAGGGACCCACTTCACAAAGAGACAGACATTTTCTTTATGTCCCTTGCAGCCACTGAGCTCTCTGGGCTTCCTGCAGACCCTGATGCTCTCCAAGGAGACAGTCCCAGCTAGTTGCCATCTCTCTGGCTGCATCTGCTGGATGCTTCATTGTCACTTCCATCTCTACACTCTTTTGGAACCACCAGAAGCTCAATTTGATAAGCTTCAAGTTGGCCCTAAAAATTCAGCTCTTTTTCAAATCTCTAATTGGCTTTTGGCAAAATTTACCTCAGGCTCTATTTCTCATGGCATCTTTACTGTTAGCATTATTTTCTTCTGGTTGAAATGATAGGCAGGCAGGCAAGTGACACAAATGTATGAAACTCTCAGAAAACAGACAGATACATAATGAAACTGAAATTTTTTCTTTTGTGTAGCTAAAACAGGCTCAAACAACAGAATCAAGTTGACCTTGAATGAAAACCAAGCATGTTTTCTTGGCCCAGAAGCCTAAGCAGCTTCAGGACTTTGGTCTTTCCCTGACAGAGTTTGGACACAGAGGCTGGTGAATGCAGTGTGGCCCCAAGCAGGCAGTATGAAAGCGGGTTTGGGAAAGCCAATGTAATCTGTGTGCTCTTACCACTGGGACAGCTCCTGCCTGCTGGAGTTAATGGAGGCAGCAGCTCTGGTATGGTGCCAGGCTTCTCCCCAAATCCCTATCCTTCTCAACGCAGCCAAAACTGTTCATCTGGAAATTTGGGGGTATGATGAGATCAGCCTAAAGCACTTCTCCAGCCAGTGCAAGAGAATTCCACAGCGGATGGACCAGCTTGCTTCTGTTTGACGTAGTGCAGCACTTAGAGTAAGGTCATTAACTTTTCCAGGATGTAATTTCTTTCATTTTGTGGAACTCTCAAGTCCCTGAGCTTTGCTCAAGACCCAGAATCTAATGTCTTTTTATGTTTTCTCCCTGACAAGTCTCAGAGATATTAAAAATCAAAAGAAGACTCTAAGGAGCAAATAAAGTCTTTTTAAAGTACTGTTCCACTTTTGTGTTAACTCACAGAAGCTTTTTGCTCTCTCTGCCTGGCCCCAGTCAGATCTTGCATAAAAGGGAAAAAATGCACTTAAAAGTGCTGTTTTCTTTCCACTTCCCCCTGCACCTCAAATCATTAGTCTTTCTGCATTTCTCTTTTATTCCCAGACTGGCTTGTGCCGAATCAGATTATAATACATTAAACCTCCAAGAAACACAAAGCTCTCCAAAGTGTTCTTTGGGGTCTCTGTACATGTGTTCTCTTGCTCTTTCCTGCAATAATTGCTGCCATCCCAGGGTCACCTCCTGTGTGCAGGTCCCACTCACCTCCTGTCGCTGCAAAATGAATTCGGGATGGGGTTTGCCTGCACGTTGCCTCTGCTTCTGTGCACAGAAGCAAGGGAAATGCTTTGTATGCAAAGATGCCCTGCCCTACTTTTCCAGGCTCAGTCCCTTTTTGCAGAAAGGGCTTTCTTCAGCTTCTTTGGAGAAGCAGGGATGGAGATATTCCAAACCACTTCTCTGGAACATCTTCATTCTGCTAAAGGCAGAGCTATCAAATCACAGTCCTGGCCTGATTGGCATCTGTGTCAAGGCTCTTCTGATTTCAGTGAGACCATGGCCCTCACACCTGTGGAGTCAAGTGGTGACAGCCAGTGCTGGGAGAAGTTCAGCAGCATTTGTGCTTTCGGAAGGAAACACTGTCCTTAGCTTGGCCTTTACTCTGAGCAGGAAGAAGGTTTTATAGGGATATCACTGCTTTAAAGAACAGCCTAGGACAGCACTGTGCAAAGAGTTGAATATAAGGCTGTTGCCAACCCCACTGACATCAGTCAAAAGCAAACAGAAATAAAACACAGTGAGGCACTACCCTGAGTATGATTAGACTCATTAGTCACAGGTTATTGGAGAGCAGTAGCTCTTGTATTCCCAGGTAGTACTTCCCTCTCCCCATAGGAGGAACATAAGGAGCTCCAGGAGGGGCTCAAAGGTACAAATAGTCCTCATCTGTGGTGGCCAGGGCTGCTTTATCATGTGGCTGCTAAAGCTCCTGAGACTGCTGCTGCTGCAGAGGAAGTCAAGTGAAAGGAATGATCCACAGCCGTGGGTGAGCTCTGCAGCTGCAAGCACCTGGGGACCACTTCTGCCCACTCAACCCATTATGGCTCAGAACACAAGAGCAGTTATGAACCTACAGCACATGAGTCATTGCAAGTTCTGCAGAAAATTGATTACTGGGAGAAAAAAAAAAGATATCAACCTGAACACTTGACATCCAAAGAAACATCAATGTTCTCTGAAGCCATGTAGCAGCTTTTTTTGGCTTCTGCAGGGGCAGAACACACCAAAATCCTTGGTAACATCAAAATTGACACTATGTTTTTCCATCAGGCCTTACACACAGAATAAATTTGTATGGAAAGGAAAGTCTTTTTCTTCAAGCCACCACCAAAGTTCCTTTCTTTCTTCTGGACAAGCTGAGTCTACATTTCTTCTGAGGGTGTAGGGAGAGCAACAGTGAATTAATAGGCACATGCTTCCACTACAGCTTTTTTACAAAACTTGGATTCCCTCATGAAGTGCTACTCTTCTCCCCATCCTGATCTCTTCCTCTGAAAAGAAGCCTACTTTCACATTTTTGTCGTGGTTTAACAATGTGGGAAAATGGGTCCACGATTGAAAGAGGTAAGGCTAAAATCCATTTCTGCTCTTGCCCTAAGCAGGAAATGAGCAGATACCTCCCAAAGTGAAAGCCTGGTTATCTAGCTTGCTGCAATGCTATGCCAATAAAGAAGCCTTTTTTTCTATTTAAAGAAGTAATATAATAAAATGTTGGTTCATTTCATTATAATAGCTAGGAAGGATTTGCTACTTTCACAGCATAAATTTAGATTAATTTTTTAGATTTGACAACGTTATAAAAATTATATTGATTCTGAAATTATAATTTTAGATTGGTTCTGTCATTTTAGCCTATTAGCAGTCTTTAAATGAAGTGATCCAATGTTACAATCAATCTTATCTTCCATTATGCACTTCCTGGTGCTAAAAAGTGAGATTGATTCTAATTAACTGCACTGGTTCAGTCATTTGGGTAGTTTGTTCAGAAAAAAATAAGTTACTGCCCTAATATCACTAAACAATTTGTTATACATTTATGTACTCAATTTATATCCAAAGCAAGTGTCACTCCTATGGTAAAAACAGTATGGTTGCAGGCCTCTAAAATATAGGATGGCAACATTAGCGCTACTGGTTTAGCCAGTGCAGAACATGAAATATTTTCAGGGTCCACTGAGGTTTAATAAGCAAAGCAGAGTTAGCAAAAAAATACTTCCTCTGCAGCACAGGCTGTGAATCTATATGTACATTCAAAGTGACTTGGAAAATGGCATTTCCAACATGCAGCTGTGGCTAAGACACAGCTTAAATGCTGCTTTAAGAGGCCATGATGGTGAAAATAATGCTATGAAGCCAGCTCATGTAATTTAAATATGAACCAGCTCAAACTCAGTTATTTCTTCCAGCAATTCCTGGCTTCAGCTTGCATTGGGGAGACCTTGACACCCACCTTGCTCTGTGCCAGTCTCAGACTCTGTAGACCACTAGCCTTCAAGTGAACTCTATCGATGTTGGTGCAGGGCTGTGGGGGACCAGTAAGCTGCAATCCTACATCAAATGAACCTGAAAGTCTGAGGAACTCTTGGAGAGAAAAGCAGAAGCCAGAAAGGTAGAGTGATTTTAAAAGAGACAGCAAAAGTTGACCTCTGGTAAAACTTGAGGGAACATGTACATCTCTTGCAATTTTATTCCTTATGTTTAAATCACTCTCTTAAATAAAACACTATTACCTTAAGTATGAATCTGTTCATTTTCTCATCTATAACGCTTGTGCCTGGAGTCTCTTCTAATGAGTTCCTTGCTTTTCCCTGCTGCAACTTTAAAGAAATGCAGCATGTACACCCTCACCACTAAATCAGCTTGTCTATCTGTCACATGCAGGACAACTTGGAAACGATCTACAGCTCAAGGGATGCTAGGCTTGCTTTTCCAATTGCTACCACTACATCCTTTTGTGTGGATCAGCTGCTGGGGAATGAGTCAAGAATAAGAAATGTGGGGCTGGCACCCTGCTGCAGGGTATTTCTTGACTTCCCTCCCTTTATAGGCACTCACACATGCTTTGTTCCTATTCTCCTAACGGCATCGTCTTACTAAGAAGCCAAAGTGCTGAAAAGAACTGTGGAAGGGAGCAGTAACTTTAAAATGTTTCACTTATTCATGGCTTTTTTGTTGTTTTTTTCTTTAAGATCTCAACCATTCAATGGAAAAAAGGTCAGAAAATTACTGGGAGCCCTGTATCTGTCCACTTTGAGCTGTAAGCCTCTTGGTCAGGGGAAGACAAGTCCTAAAGAGGAAAAAAACCAAAGTGGATGGTAAGTGGACTAGCACTGTACTTTCCTGTAGGCTCTTAAGTATTGCTGCCAGTCGTCATGAAGCTTGCCAATAATTCTTAGGAAGGGGAAATCTCAGAACCCCACTTCTTGATCAGCTCCTTTTATCCTTCCCTTGAACATATCTCAGTACTGAAAATGTGCTGGCTGAAAAGATTGACTCTGGATTATGTGGAAAGCCAATGCAAAATTACCCTGGGTGATGCTGGAAGCTTTTACATGGGAATATCCTTTTTATGCTGGCAGTTTGTTACTCAAGTGACAGACAAATGCCTGGCAAGTAAAAGCCTTGATTTCACTGTTCCTGCTATTGCATTTGTATTGCAAACTATCATTAATTATTTGCCATCTTGTAAGAAGCCCTCGGGAGCTTGATTCTCCACTGCCTCACACCTCATGTAATCATTTACATCAGTGCAAAGTGAGTGCAAAACACTCTCACACATCTGCACACAGAGAGGTCCAACTCCAGCGGCATTCCAGCAGACAGGGCAATGGAAGGAGAGTCTGGAAATCATCAGAGGGTGCATATACACACCACTCTTGTTTGCACAAGACAAGCAGCATTGGTTCACCTTTAGCTTGATGCCACTGGCCAAGCAAGAGGACAGAGTCCTGACTGCCTCACAGCAGTGCCCTAAAGCTTCTTGAATCTCACCACCAGCTGCACAAGGTGCTGCAGACACTTTGCAACGTGAGTCTGTCCCTGACAGTGGAACGTGGGACATGTACCCTGCTCGTGGTGCTTTGTGGGGTGACAGAGGTTCCTTTCTGCTGCATCCCTGAGGAGCTGCTGGGGTGTGCCAGATCCCACTCCATGCCCAGGGTTCCACCTAGCAGAGCAAGACACCCCTCATGAGCTGGATTTCTAAATGCAAGGTGGGCATTGCTAGCTGGGCTGTGGATGGGAAAGGCCAGGTCCCAGGGCACCTGAAGGAGAAGACGGCTGGGGTGATGTGAAAGGAGATCATGATGCATGGCCAGTGTCACCCAGTAAAAAAAGGGTGTGGTAGCAGGACAAGGTGAGAGATACTGCAAAATAGAGGAGGTGACATTTCTGCAGGAAAGCTGCTTTTGTTTCTTTCCCATTTCACAGGCAGAATGTCTATTAAATGTGGCTTTTGCTGCCAAAGGACTTGTCATATTACATTAGGTTTAGCAACTTCTGCTGTGGCAAAGTGTGCAGCGTCTCCCTTCACATAAAGAAAATATTTTCACAAGTCTGTTCAACCTGCTAACTGTGATTACAGACAGTTGGCCCCTGACATGACATTTATTGCTCCAGCGTCCAAGTAAGAGCCTCACAGCACTGCCCAGCCAGCTACCTGAAGAGCACATATGTGTATGGAGATCTTAAACAAGTTTCTGCTAATGACTTCATTTTGTACCCTTTTAGTAGGTCTTTAGCAGTTTGATGGAATGTACCATGTGTACAGTAAAGTAATAAAGTAAAAATAAAAAGAGTATGTGCAAGCCCCATCTTTTTATGCTCACCTTGAAATATATGATATGATACAATATATTATATCCATTTGCTGCTGCAAGTGCTCTTTGCCTGCATATTTCTACTCTGCTCAGCAATATTCATCATAACTGAGAATCACTGCAATTGTCTACCTCCACTTGAGAGACAATCTCACACAGAGTGAAAATAAAAGACAGTGAGAAACAACACCAAAAACAGAGACCTGCAACATTTGCTGACAACAAACACAAACAACAGCTTGACCTAGTTGGGTATCTACATCAAGGAGCCTAAGAGGTGACTGGCTAGAAGAAAGTTTGCCATGAAATAAAATTAAAAAAAAAAAAAAAAAAAAAAAAGGTTAAACCCAAGAAAACCCAAAGCAGAGCAAATGAGCAAAGCAGATACTTCCCTGTTCCCCATAGGATATGCTGATCATGGTCACAGCACTACTGGAAACAACTGACGAGAGACCAACTTCTCCATTGCTGCATCCAGTAACTGTGGAGGCTTCTGCAAGACCTATCTATATATTTTCCTGGCATTTGGGAAGAAAGAAAGCATAATGAAGGCTTTGTCAGTACAAGAGAACATAATCTGGCAAACATTTGGTTATTAATGATTGGGCTTTTGGGGGGAGTGAGTTGTTTTAAATTGGGTTGGTTATTTTAAATATTTTGTATAAGTTTAAATCATTTAAAAATGTGTTAAATGGCCTGGCTTTTTGCCCTCACTTTCCTTTTCTGCACAAGACATTTGTAGGGCCTGGATTCTTACATGACTTGGCCTATTCTGTCTTACTTTTTGGCAGGTCACTTTGCTCTATTCTTCTCCAAACAGAAATTAAGTTCTGGCCAAGGGAGAAGCAGAGCAGAATGCAGCCTGCTACAACAGCTTGTAGTGAGTTGGAAAGAACTCTGTGTTATAGATGAGAGCTGATCAAATACCCTTCTCTTTTTTGTTGTTAATTTCACTGTCTTATTTTTAAACCTGCATGTGCGTCTGCCAGCGGCACTGCATCTTGTTATAATATTCTTATTAAGCAGGTGGATGAATCATGAATCATGAGGAGACAGAATTTAGTTCCAGTTTGGTTAAGGGTATGTTCTTCAATGATTAAGTTTCATCTACATCTTCTACCGGATTGGGAATTCAACTGATTCTACAGCGTCAGTCTGAACAATCTCCCTCACAGTTTTGTTTTCTATCATGTCAGAAACTTATTTACAAAAAGACCATGTAATGCCCATGCTGGGCAATCATAACTTCTTTTGCCAGAGTTGTACCCCCCCTTGGCAATAAAATAACTCATGCCCAGAAAGTATAAGTAGGAGCTGTACAGCTTTAGTCTGCTTTCCTCATTTGCATTCTTTTTTGTTGTTGTTGTTGTTTTCAATTTTCTCTTTTATTGTCTGCTTGTATTGATATCTGGAATGGGCCTGGATAACCAACAAGAGGTGGGCGTCAAAACTCAGGGATGGAAAGCTCACATTTCGAAACAAAATTATTTTTCTTTCTCCTTCTTTGCCCATGGTTCAATTCAAAGAATCATCTGAGAGCAGCCTACCCTGATGCAGAGAATCTTTTCTGGAGATTTCTAATATACAACAGTAAAAACTGTTTTTTCCCAAGGCCTTCCAAAGTCCCCAGGGATTTTTTTTGGTCCAGTCTTCGTTAAAATAGAAAGCATGTTTGTGGGGGAATGAATAATCCCCTCCCTGAATACCACATGCCATTTGGACACTTTGTGATCTGGTACACTAACTCTCTGATTTGTTTGGCCTTGTGAAAACCTTTCAAGCTAGGCTCTGGAAATTTACCCCTGAAGCCTCTTCTGGGGCTTGTGTTTTTTATTTTTCTCCCATTTCCTAAATCTTTCCCTTGTTTCTAAAGAGTGCCATCGTCCGTTCCTGAGCCCTCAAATCCAATTACCAAACAATGTACAAATATATGGCTGAGCGTGGTCTATGAGAACAGCTGCAAAATTGCTAATATTAGGTCTAATTTAGCTACAATAAATTAGCAAGTGTGTGGAAGCAAAATGATGACAGCATAATTATAACAAAAGTCGATGTGTTGAAGTATATGGATGACAATACATACTAATTTTAGCGAAAAAACGTAGCAAATGAAATGCATGCAATGAACAGACGGGACTAATAGCTCAGACACATATACTTAATGTGACCAGTCAGTGTAAAAACAAAAAGATAGATGAAGCTGTTCAGAATCTAGTGCTAACAAGCAGTGTAGTCTGAAACCATTAACTGTCAGGGGTAATAACACTCAGAGTACTGAAGTGCAGTAAAACAGCAGCACTTTTCTCGGGATGATGTGCTGATGTACAAGCACACACCTGTGAAGAGGGTACTAAATCTATCCTCGAGTTTATTACTATGGAGGGAGGAAAAACAACACTAATAATGTAAAGTATAAACGAAAATAGCAGACAGCAGAGAGTGACATTTGCATGGTCCCAGTCAGCTTGTTAGCTGAAGTGGGTTTTAATTAGCTATTTTCCAGCAAGCAAACGAGCAAATTAGTGGCAGCCATAAACAAGCAGAGACAATCAGGCCCAAAGAAAAAAAAAAAGATCGGACCTTTTTCTGTGTGTTTTCCTTTTGGAAATACAATGCCTTCATGCTTCAGCTAAATATTTCTATTAACCAAAAGAATGTGGTAAAGCAAAGACCTTGGCAAATGTGCAAGTTCCCAAAGTGGCTCAAAACACAATGTTAACAGTGCAGTGGGGACACAAAGCCCTGCTCTGAAGAAACCCACATGGAGGGCTAAACCTTGGGGCTTGAGCTGCCCTCCAGCTGAAAACTGCCCCCCCATCCTCAGCTCTTGGGACAACAGGGCCCCAGCACCATCCCTCACTCCCACTCTGGATGCACAGCTGCTTCCAAAAGTGTGATGCAGGCTGTAGGTGCCACCTTCTCCCTTGCACCGCAAGAGGCATAAGATGGGTGTTGCCAAAGGGGTGCCTGAAGCTACCAGCTGCTCCTGCTGCTGAGGAAGAGGGATATAGCTCTGCAGGGGCTGCAGGAGACAGGCCACCAGGGTGAGTGAGAGGAGGGGAGTGAGGTGAGCAGCAGGGACACCCCCTGTTGCTAAGCTATCTTGCTAAGGGAAGATGCTCATCAGTGTAGGATGCAGCCCTTGGCAGACAACATGGATTCAGGCAGTAATGAACAAACCCACTTTTGGTGCTGGTTTTATTACCATAGCATTACTGGCTGCATAATGAAGCCTGCCCTGCTGTTACATCCACATGAACATGGGATGAAGATCCTTCAGAGCCTGGTCAAGCAAGGCCCAAGGTTAAGTAATTCACTGTAGTACTTTTGTTACTAAACTGATTATATTAATAATCAGCCATAATGAAAAACATGGCAAGCTTATCCCTCGAGTCAGCCGTGTTTACCCTCCTGTTCCCTCTGATTTTAAGAAATGCTGATGCAGCAAAGATGGGAAACCCAATACAAAGGACAGATTGCATACTTGTATCTTATGCTGAACATGCCCAAATCCTTCAGGTATAAAGCCTGACAGCTGAAAAGTCACTTAGCAGTAAACAACTACTAGATGTTGTTGCTAGGTGGGAGAGTTCAGTGGTTTGAGGACTAATCTAGACCTTGGGAAAGTTGAAGTTCATGTTTCACTCTATCAGAAACTTCTACGGCCATGGGTGACCCAGCCGATCTGTCTGGGGATAAAAGTACTTCTGCCTCAGGAATTTGCTGCAAAATGCTCATTAAACATCGTGAAGGGCTCAGATATTATGGAGAAGGGGCTAATTAGTTGGAAGGAAGGGAAAACAGCTAATAGAAATTAATCTTATTTATGCATCACTATTGGTACATGTGGCACTAGAGAAAGACATTGCAGCAGGCTTTCGGTTGGTATAAATTATCAGAGAGCTGCAGGAGAGACTCTTGCCTCCCTGTCCTTGTCTTGTGCCAAGGGTATTACAGTCTAATTAATACAGATAACATGAGTGCAGACGCCTACCTGTTGGGCGCCGTTGGAATATTAACACAAGGGGAGGGCTGGGGAAGGCTCTTAAAGAAGGCTTATTTTATTTAGTTCATTTGTTTAGTAATGTTTTGATGGTCAGAAAACCCTGGCAATGAGTAGAGCCCAAGAGGCAATTAGCAATGGGGCAGAAAATGTAATGAGCCAAAAAACGAATTAACTTGAGCAGACTAGGCACAGACACAAGGGGCCAATGCTTTTTGCTAGTTTATAACCCCTGCCCCTCTGCTGAATTCAAAAAAGTAGGAGGAGGTGTGATTTAACATAGAAACAGCCTACAGGATATTTCCTACCACACCCGGGATAGCTCTTCTCCACACAAAGCACCAGCTGATGTGGTGGCAGGCAAGCAGGCAGCCTGGATCAGCTCTTGCCTAAAGCCAGCCTCTCTCTGTGAGCTTTCCTGCCACTGCCACCAGTGAGGAGGGCAGAACACAGCACCCAGCAGGTTGCCACCGTGCCCAGGAAGAGGGGGAAGCCAGGGGTACCCCGTCAGACAGCAGCTCCCAGCATTGCCCTGCCAAGGCAGCAAGGTTATTGGCAGCAAGAGCGGGACTTGTGGAGTACAATGAGCCAAATTTTGCTCTCTTTGCCTCTTCTGAGTTTCTTTTTGTCCTTTGTTTATTTTTTTTCTTTGATGGCTTTCAGTTAGTTTATGCTATTAGCAAACTTATATGCTTTGTATTAGAATTTGTTCTAAGTCACGAGCTGACATTGTCTTCAGCTTGTACAAAATCATAAGCACTTTCACCACACTCAAACTGCTTGCACGTTTTGCTTTTACAATGAACTTGCTCCTCTATATCTGACAGCAGTTCATGAACATCACGGGGAAAAAAGCACAGGCAATTGCTCTTGTAGGTACACAGGGATGGTAACTATCCAGCTTCCACAGGGGCACACAAGAGGAAACTATCACCCAAATTGTCACGTTTGCCATCTCACTAGCCATTAGAATCAAAGATAAGGATTTGTGGTTTAGAGAGCTGCTTGACTGAATCACAGAAAAACACAACTGCCCCCAAGTGTGTGCTAGGATGATTTTCAATGCATGCTGCAGTTCTGCAATGCTCGGTCTTACATGGCCCATAGGCTTTGTCCTGAGGGAGATTATTTGAGCAAAAACCTAAAGTTGTTATGTGGAGTTCAGGAAGGGAAACTTTGAGGAGGAAAAAAATAGTTCACATAATTTTAATTCCCTTCTTGCATGGATAGTTCAATGCCAAATGAAAGAACAGGAAAGCCACAAAGCACACACACTTCAACACCGCTCCTTTCTCCCTGGGTCATGGCCAGTGCTATTTCATCATGGCTGGGGGACTTTGGGGAAAGTGGGAGCAGAAGGGAAAGAAGAAAGATGCGCTTGAAAAGAATAGAACTGTTGAAAATTCAGAGCAAACAAGTCAATTCATAGCTTTATCAGCATATAGCAAGTGGAATAGCAAGATATTCCTCTTCAAAGAGGAAAGTCCCCAAATGGATAAAGGTTAAGATAAAGGGGCAGAATTTCTGCCTGGCTCCATGCAGCTCACAGCTGCTCTGACATTGGCTGGATCTTTGGTCTTTTTCGGATAAAGTATCACTGAGCATAGGAAAGTCATGACCAGCTTCTTGAGCATCCCAATGGAAAAAAAAAAAAAAAAAAAAGCAAAGGGTCTAATCCAAATCCTTGACACTTTATATACTTTATATCAACAACTGTAAATCTTTGCCTCAGCTCCTGCCAGACTCAGAAGTTAAATGGACAGCACTGTTCATTTCTTATGCCTACACTGCTTCATTGCTTTTAGTGAAGCTGCAGGTTGTAATTGAGAGTCTGGTAAGGATCCCTTTTCACTGAGTGATGTTACAATCTTCTTTGCTGGAATTATTTTAGCCTTGTAATAGCTCTTTTTAAAGAACAGCCTGATCTACTTTCCAAAATCTTCTGCAGAAAATAAGTTGTATTCATAACACAGGAATGAGGTTGAAATCCAAGGCCTTGCCCAGCAATATCTCACTCGCCTCAGGATATGTCTTGATGATCCTTCTGTGTGGTGGTGCTTCAGCAGCAGAAAGAGAAACAGCTTTCAGCAAGGATCCTGACAGATCAGAGACAATAAGCCTTTAGCAGCCCAGGGAGGTCAGGCAAGCAGGAGACAAAGAGCTCAAAGTTCAGACCCACACACATCCAATCTGCCTGGAATATCTGGGTTGCCCTTCACCTGGGCACTGAAGCAACACCAGCAAAACCTGTTCCCTTTGGCTTCTCTGCCTGAAACATCCAATATAGACAACAAAGATTAAATGGGAAGGGTTTTTCTGCTCACAACCACCCCCACTAAAGAGTTACTGCTCATCTCTGGGGTCTTGCCTAAACACAGTGGTGAGATTTTGGGATTTTTTTTATTGCAATAGAGAGACTGCACCAGTGCCCACAGCAAAACTGGATTTCTTCTCTATTTTTCTATCCCTGTCTCTCTTACTCCTTCATTTGCAATCCTCTTCTGTCTAAAGTTAGCTCTGCCATCATTACTTGCACTGAGTGCATATTAGACTAGGCTCTCAGGAATTAATGACAAGGCTTAGCAAAGGAAGATAACATAGGGATCAGGATGGCAGAACTGGGTGCTAAACAGCAGCTTCTTTATGACTGGATATTGGAGGCACAAATCTACCTTCAGTTCTCACTGATTTCACAAAGAGCTTCAGGAAATAAACTCTTGTAACACGACTTGTTTTCCACTGGGTTGCTGTAAGAGAACCCCTGATGGACACAAAGAAATGAAAGTCTAAGCAGACACATGCTAAAACCCACAGAGGTAAGGTCACACCATAGCTAGCAAGGGGGTACCTAGCTTTCCTGGGCCAGCATGGTCCAAAAGGTCAAGCCGTGGTGTTGGTTTTGTTAGAGGAAGCAGCCATGTGGTATCTGTCACAATGACAAAGAAGTTGCCATTTTGGAATAGGTAGCCTTTTTCATAAGGGCTTTTTAAGCTATTTCTGTAATATTTTTATAGTGTTTTGTGACTAATTTCCCTTATGACAAGGCAGAAGATGTATTTCTGTAGAAACTGTGGCCAGTCTGACTGGTTAGAAAGGAAAGCACCTGTATTTCTGCATTGACTATAATCAGGAAGAGCTAATCCAGTCAGACATTTTCATAGGACATAGAACAGACTGAACAAGTATCTCTTCTTTCCCCTCCTGGTAGGTCTCCTTCTGATAAATAGGGGAAGAGCCAAACTTCAAACTACAAATGTTTCCCACCAGGTAATGGAGAGAAACTGAACATCTCATTCCATTTCTTCTCCTCCTCTTTGCCTGTTTTCCTTCTTGAATGGAAAAAAGGATACTCATTTCAAGCATCTTACAGTAAAGCATGGAGGATGCCTCAGGCTGCTATTTTGCAAATGAATGGCAAAGCCCAGATATGAACTGAGGATCAGGCTGTAGTCATAATAAAACTACTGTCTGCATATGTGATTACTGGTAGCAGTGGGAACATGAGAAATTCATAGGCTGAGACACAATGAGCTCCCTTACAGTCTCAGCATTCCTCTGTAATTTAGACAGATTAGGGGTGCAAATCCCCCAGGATTTAATCTTACAAGTACATTTTCCTGGCACTTAGTACTTTGCCAGAAAGTGCTTCCCAGAGGTGTCTTTCCCCCTCCCACTCTTTCTATCCTTCTGCATTTAGTTCCAGCAGCAAGCATGGGAAGAATGGGGCAAACCCAAAAACTGTCTTATTTTGAAACTCAGTGATCCTTTTTGGATCTGAAGGATTGGGTCAAGCTGTATGCTGGAGAAAATTATTGACATTCTTTGTAATTAACTAGTCTAGTCAGTTCACTTCTAATGTTTTTTTCTATTTCTTTAAGCTTCTATCACAGAAAATACACCTGTAGTTTTCTTGACACCCAGATATAGCAGTGATCTTCTCATAAAAGGTATCTTACACCAAAGAGCAGACAGCTCCATTTTTTTCCCAAATACTAATACAATTAAAAGAGTTTCTTGAAGAATAAGTGGTATATGGGCACAGAAGCTTTTTTTTTGCATTGCTAATACAGAAGATCAGATTCCAAACTGCTGAATATGATATAAATATAGCCTTTTACTGACTAAAATTAATGGAAATACATAGTCCTGTTGACTTCATTTGGCTTTGGATCAGCCAAATGGATCACTATACATATCCAAAGCAAAGAAGATGTTGACATAAGCAAAAAGGCTAGACACAAGAACCAGAAATCTGGAAGACAAATAAGCCACCCACGTAAAAATATTCTATGACTTTTCTTGCTGCAATTATTTGCAGTGATGACTTCTCTCAGGATTTTCAGATGATCTTTGTGTTCCCTAGGTCTCATCTGCTTTTCTGCCATGCCCTTAATATTATTCAAATGCAGCACACAGAAAAGAAACATTGCCTTTTTCCTTAGCTTGATTTTGCTGTTACATAACAGACCAAAAACCATGCAAATGGGAAATGCAGAAGAAAATCCAGACCACAAAACAGCATTTGTGCAGGAATGATAAAAAAATCAATTGCTAAAATTACTTTCTTGGTATTAGCTTTTAGGCAGCAGAAAAAAAGAAATTCTCCTTCTAACTCTTATCTGAAGATAAGAATGCCTGAAGTATTTGGATTTGCAAAGCTATGTTGGCATCTTGTGAATTCAGGTTTGCACTGAGTCAGGCAAATCCATTCTCTTCTAGCATCAACATTTCTCCTCTCTCTCGTGAAGTCTAAGGGATGACCAAAAAACAGCCCACTTAGGGAAAGCACCAGTGGTGTTTCCTCACCCTGCTGCAGCCTGGTCTTCATCATGGCTCTGCTGTAAATTTCCCCTGTAATTGCTGAGCACTTGCTCACCAGGCCACCAGCGGCTATGCTCCTGGACCTGTGCACAGATCCAAACAGAACAAGCACCACTAAAGAGCATTGCAGGTTGCTTCATCTGTCTCCTTTTATTTTTTTTTTCCTTACACTTTTCTTGGCCTTCCTATGGCATAGCTATGTGATAGAGAATGTGCATATCAGACAAAAATTGCAAAGTGAGGCATAAAATTTTAGAAAGACATTTTCCACTAAATTCATAGCCTTCTGCTGTAGTAAACATTTCAGCTATGCTGTATTGATGATGATTAATAGAAGACTTGACACAAAACAAACAAGATAAAAGAACGGTACTCATTGTCCTTCTCTCAGCATATTTTCTTCTAAGATCTTTACAGATTAGAAAAGGAATTGTTTTTCAGGATTTAGGCATTTCCAATTGTGGAATCAAAAATTATATTAATCAAATTATTGAGAAATGTTCATGATACCTCTGAAGACACAGGAATTTTCAAGCTATGACTTAAAGGCAAGAGAAGTTTTTTTTTCTAACGGGAAAGTGTGAAGACAGAGCCACTTCCTTTGAAGGACAGTGTGAAAATTCAGACAGGCTTCCATGCTGCTCCAAATGAGTGCAAAATAAAGTAGGCACTCCAGATCTTCTTGGGAACAGTATCGGGAAAAGCTGAAAAAAGAACCATACTTCTGGAGCAGGGATAACTGGCTTTCTGAAGGGGTCTAAAGACAGAGATTGATTCACTTCCCAAGGCAGAGCATTGGCACAAACATAATTTCCTGGGTATTAATGGTTAATAATGCCATTAACAGCATGGTAGTGGCAGATCTCACCTGACCACACCACAGCAGCTGTGAGATAGAAGTGACAGGCTTTCTGAGTAAAACACTTCATTGATATTGTGTAAGCTTGCACTAAAAGATGGCTGTAAAACAAGAAGCCTTAACTGATGATGAAAGTGGAGCACCATCCAAACTGCATCCTCAGAATACCTGACCTCAGTGGGAGAGCCGCTGAATTTTTGTCTCCCAAAAACTCTGGTTCCTTTTGCACAAACTGCTTTAGTGTTCAGGGGTCCTGTCCCTCCCTCCTCAGACAAGATAGACTGGCACCAGATCTCTCAGAACACCTCTCCTGACACCCTTTAGGAAAGCTGTCGTACCAGAGGCCACTTTGCTTTTCAGTCCTGACTTCCCTTCCAGCACATGCACACACAGAGGGAGGACAGGGACAAAACACTTCAGATTTCAAATCACTGACACAACTGCTCTTAACACAAAGACTCCTGTGAGCCACAAATATTCCTAGATTCCTTCGCTTTAAATCAAATACTTTTATCCTCAGAAATTTCTAGTGGTGCCTTAATTCTGGAACATGCAAACTGCTATTCACAGAGTTTCTAGGTTTGGGACGTAGGCAATCCTTCCCAACAAAGATGACAAGGAAGCAGCTATAATAGTTGTTTGATGGTTTTTCCTGTACTTTTTTTTAAATTTTTTTTTTAAATTTTCTGTAGTGAAAGAGAGAACCCGGGAGATAGCAAGAACCAAGGTTGATCTAACAGGCAAACACAATATATTTGTATAACATAGTTTTCATGCTATATTTCTCATATGCATATTAGTGCTCCCTTTCTGTTGGTAGAAAAGAGAAATTCTTGTCCCATCATGTTGTTGTTGGTTTCAGCAGAATAAGCTGAGCTTTTCGTTATAAGAAGAAATGATTCATGAATCCATCTCATTTGTCTTTGGTTTAGAAGGGAACATCTCTCTTTTCCCAGGAGAAGAGAAATGGTCACTACCTTTATTTTTCACCATGTCTAAAATTGGTTATCTCCTTGCTGGGGAAGAAAGGGGATAGAGCCTCTTCTGCAAAACAAGAAATGACCCATTGCTGGAAGGACTTAACCCAGGCATAAACCCATAATTGCTAGAATTTTCTTTATCACCATTTCTTTCCTTTATCACTGCCTTTTCAGACAGAGGCCGCCTGAAAGTACTGTCATAGCTGGCACCTGAACATGAGACCTCTGGGTGCAAACATATGAGCCCTACCTGTTGCATTAATGTAGGATTCCTATCAGCTGTCACTTAGAGCAGCCCCGACGTGCTCCTCCAGGACTCCCTGCTCTAGGTTAGAGACTGCTGCAGCCCTGAACAGCAGGAGTCCATTCTTGCATATTTTATTGATCCCAGTATGCACTTAGGCAACACTATTTTTTTTTTTTCATTTAACATTTATTTTACAATTGCTTTCACAACCTGGCACAAAGGTGGAGATTTGCTCTGGTGTCCCCAAAGGAGAGTGCAATCTGACATGGTAGAGTGGATGTAGTGCTGAGGGCAGTGCAGACAGCCCCTCTGAATGCCAGGGGACAGTGTGTGTGTGGGAGGGGGGGAATGGGGGCTGTTGCAGCACCAGGTACTGGAAAGGCAGAGACCAGCAGCATCCCATACCCTTGACAGTCACCACAGAGGTAGCCGAGAAAATCTGTCAGACTGGGAAGGCTGAATAACAAAAACATTCTTCTACTTTAAAAATTATCTCACTGGTGCCTTCGGGCTTGCCCTGGTAAAAATCTCCTGGTCTTCTACCTTTATGGCTGGACTGCAGCCATAGAGACATCACATTGCCCAGCATTTTATTTTCACACATCTTTAAAAAGAGAGCTGCTATAAATCGTTTTCAAGTTACAGAGTATTTTGTTCCCCAGACAATATTTCAGTTTCCTATAATCACAGATTAATGAAGAAGTATTCTGGTAATTATACTAACAAGGAGCATTCGCTTTCAGAGGAGGATATTTTAAAAATATTCTGGGAAGCTGCAGGTAAAGAAAAATAAACTCTGCTTGGTTTGGTGTCCCCTCTCCAGCTCTGGTGAGGGTTGCAATAACCCCACAAGTCAATCATAGCCTGGGCTGCATTCAAAGCAGCATGGCCATCAGGGCAAGGGACAGGATTCTGCTCCTCTACTCCTGCAGCACATGCAGTGCTGCATCCAGCTCTGCAGCACCCAGCACTAGCACG
>VZTT01013849.1:5659-29561 GCA_013400855.1 Buphagus erythrorhynchus | reverse complement strand
TGAAAATAAAAAAAAAAACCAAAAAAAAAACCACACAACAACAGACCAACCTTTTCTGATAGAGCAGGGCACACCATGATCCACAGACCTATAAAAAGAGGTGTTTTAGTGGTGTTTTCCCCCCACCTCCTCCTGAATCTGCACAGGCAAAAAAAAAATCACCTGGCTGCGGAGCGATGAGACTTCCACTTGTCATTCCAAAGTGAGCTCTGTGGGAAGCTGAAGGATGAATATCACAACAACACGTGATAACTTTCCACAGCACTTCCAGCTCGCCTTGCACCCCCCTAAACCCCCCCTTCCCGTCGATTTAGGAGCGGGGGCCCCATAAATCCTTCGGAGCTGGCGCTTTATCGGGTGGCCCAGGCCGTGCCCGCGGAACCGCGGCGTGGGCAGCGGGGCGAACATCTGCACGGGGGAAATCCTGCGGCTCCCAGTGGGAAGGCAGCTGTGGTCACACAGCCCCAGAGCTGCCAAATGGGGAAGGATGTCCTTCCTTGCGGTTGGCAATTGCGGGGTGGAGAGGAACAGCCGCGTTTCTGCAGCCCGGAGTGGCCGCCCCGCAGATCAGGGGCGATGTGTTGGAAAGCAGAGCTGGGGGGAGAGCTGGGAAAGGGATTGGAAAAGATTAAATGCAGGTTCGTGCCCGTGTGTGGCTCCAGCAGCCCTTGGGAAGAGTGTTTCATATCACACAGCACTTTGCTTTATTAAAAAAAAATAAATAAATAACAACAACCCAAAACCCCAGTGTCCCTATGTGCTTGTGTTTCTCCCCAGGGAAGTTTTAGCTTTTGGGATGATGTGTTTGTATCTCACAACCCTTGCACACTGATGTTTGCACCACCAGAAAAGGCCCAGGGATCAGCACCAGTGGAGGGTTGGCCTCTGCCAGGAGCTGGGCTTCTCTGTCCCTGGGAATGCTCTGGAGAGGCTGCAGGGAGGGTTTATCCAGGATGGAGTGATGCCCAGTGTCTGGCTTGCCATCCCTCCAGAGATGCTCCTGGTGTGGCTGGGCTGCAGATCCCTGGGATGTGCCATGGGGCTGGATGCAGCTGGAATGTACTCACTGTGTGTGCTGAGGTGGCTGGGGATAAGGAGTTGGGAAATAGGGAATTACTGATTTGCAGCAGCACAAGTGGCTGCCTCATACTCATAGTTACAGGTGCTCCCTCCCACTCCTGTGCTGCCTGCAGTGGATCAGCTGGCTGAGGGCCCCTGGATACATCCAGCCACAGCCAGAGTCATTCCGGGTATGTTTTTTGTTTGGTTTGTTGGTTTGGGGTTTTTTTAAGGCTGTGGCAGAGGTCCTGCTTGGTGCCAGCTGTCTTTCCAGAGGTGCTTCTCTTCACACCTCCCTTACACCTTACCATGAGCATGATGCAAGGTCTGACTTTTCCCCTGCTCCAGTAACCCCAGGAGCAGCAGAGCTGTCTGCAGACCAGGGCCAGCTCAGTCCTCCTTTCATGCATCCCTATATTCCTTTACTTTAAAGGAAGTAAGTCTCTTGAGTTGCACTGAGCTGGATTCAAGGAGGAAGCCTCAAAATCAGCGGGAATCCTGCGAATGCTTGCTACTACTATTTTTTAAATGTTAACAATGCTTCCTGCACTGCAGTGAGAAGGTGGAGGTGAGTCCTCCTTGGCCAGGGAGGTGCAGCCAGGGAGGGGATGATGTTTGCCCATGGCTCAGGCTGGGATGTGCCTCTCCCACCCGGAGCCCCCTTCTCCCTGCACTTCTTGGCAGGTTTCAGCATGACTCGCCGGAGCCAGGGACAAGGTGGGGTGTTTTCTTCAAGGTCAGGATTTAGGTGGATTGGCAAAGGGCTGTGGGAATGCTTTTAAGGTGTCGTGTTGCACGTTTGGAGTTTTTTTTTGTTTTGTTTTGCTGCAAGCAGTGTCAAGCTCTCCTGCCCTGCCTTGGCCTGACGGATGAGCAAAGAAGAGTTTGGGCTGCTGGAGGTTTTCCATCGTCTGCATCCCACCCTGGTCCTCTGCTCAGCAATTTTCCTCTTCTTCTCCCCACTCACCCCCAGAACCACTCTCCAAGGAGGTCGCCTCCATGCCCTCCATCCTCATGGGGTACATGAGGGATGGGAATCAACTCACTCTTTCACATACTCGTTGCCACACTTGCAGTATTAAAAACACCAGAATGAGAATATCTTTGTAACACACAGACAAATCTTTCAAGGATTGGAGTCCAGGGTTTGTGGAGACATAAATAAGCAGTAATTAAAGATGCACACACTGTACCTCTTGAGTTGCAGGAGTTTTTTAGTGTCTTTATTTTTTACACCTCTTTCCTTTCCTCTGACATGTCCAAATCATGTCATCCCTTCCTTAGTATTGACATAAAAATGCAGCTGAGAAAACACTGAAGCTGTTTCAACAACTGCTGTGCTAAGAAGTAAAGTAAACCAGAAAGTAGTTACTGCACTGAGAGCTTCCTTTTTAAATCAGCTTTGGAGGGGGGAAGAAGTGAGAGTCCTTGGTAATTGGATTCTCTCCCTCATCCTAATTGTATTAACAATAAGTCAGCTCCAAAGATCTGTTTATTTTTAAGTTTTCTTGAATTTAGCCTTTGTCTGAGAATCTTGGAACAGCAGAGCTGCAGTAAATATGATTAACCTGTAGTTAATGATGGGGATATTTTGGCTGTGCTGTGGTGAACCATCAGGCTCTGGGAAAGCAGCCCCTGCCAAATCCAGGGAGTGGAGCAGCCAGCATGGTGAGCTGCTCCCTCCTGACCAACATGGTTTAAGGCTTTATCTTAAGGGATAATTTGGCAGCTTGGTGGGAAAAAAAAAAAAAAACAAACTACCTTTCCCTCAGCATGGCTTTTTTTCCCCCCTCATCTCTTTCCAGGGTTGCTAAAAGGCCATGGAGTTTTAGCTTGGCAATGCTTCTTTTAATACCTTCTATAATTTCAGAGTCCCAAATTCCTTTAAACTCTGATTAAAGCAGATGTATATTGTGTATTTTCATTTTGAGAAGAAGAGAGGATGTTTAGTTAATATATAATTCAGTGCTGGGTCCATGGGCTGCACAGAGGCATGGAGAGAAACCCATGGGCAGGGAGGATGGAGAAAAAGCCTCCCATACCAATGTGGGATGTCCCCTTCCCCTTAACTGAGGTCAGGACAGGTCTTGCTCCATTAGAGGTGAGCACTGAGGACTTCTTGGTGATCTTCCACCATTTTGGAAGGTGGAAATTCCTTTCCAAATTCTGTGCTGTTGAAAGCTGGTGGTTGCACAAGAGGTGGGCAGCGATGCTCAGCACGTGGTTCTGCACCTCAAGACTCCTGTAAGCTCCTAAAACAGCACAGCTCCCCATTTATTAAAAAAAAACAGTGCTGATCGCTCAAAAAATTAATTACTGGGGATCACTGTAAATTCTGGATTGAAGCAGTCTGTCCTCCCTACTGCTTAACTCAAGTCTGTGCTTTGCAGAGCTTTTCTGCAAGGATTTCTACTGGGGAAGAAGACAAGGATTGGGGTGCTGATAATGCAGTGACCTTCAGCAGGAAAAAGAGAGCTCATGTCCCCAAAACACAACAAATCCTGGGTGATATTAAACAGGAAACTTGTGGAGAAGGGACATAGCAGGAAAGTATCAGTGAGACTGAAGCTGCTCAGTGATGGGGGATGAGCTGAGGGTGGTACCAGCACTTGCTGGGTGTTTTGGTTTAGTTTGATTTTCTGGCTTAATGCACCAATAAATGTTATAGTTTAGATTTGCTAACTTCAATGTACTTATTTTTTTTGTTGTTGTTGTGAGATAGAATTAGGAGCAAAAGCAACGCAGGTCTAAAACTTAAAAGCGCATAAAGAAAAACTTTATTAACAACACAAAGAAACAATAAGTTCAGAATAAAACTTTCAGACCACCCTCTCCTCCGCTCTCCCACGCTTTCTTCTCCTTCTTGACGACAAGAAACGGGGACAGAGAGGATGGCAGGGACAAGGTGACATCCCTGACCATTCATCCCCCTGTGCCACCCACACCCTGTGCGCTCACCCAGGGCTGTCCCTTGAGCTCCGGGCGCTCATTAGGCGCTGATTGCCCTCAGGTGGGGCACAGCCCCTTCCCCAGGTGTTCCTCATCACTCTGATTGCTCCCCTCATAAAGGCGCGGCCAGCAGCGCCCTTTGGGCTTTGGCTGATGCTGTGGGGATGTCCCTGGTGTCGCCGCTCGGGGTGAGCAGTGTCACCTCTGTGTGCCCTCCTTGTCCCTCAGCTCCCTTTCCTCCTTGGACTGGGCTTGAGGGGCACTGCCTGCCATCTTCATTTGCCATTTTTCTGGCTCAGAAAAGGACGTTTTTGGGGCTCAAACTCCCGCTGGGACTGTGTA
This sequence comes from Buphagus erythrorhynchus, assembly GCA_013400855.1. Taxonomy (NCBI): domain Eukaryota; kingdom Metazoa; phylum Chordata; class Aves; order Passeriformes; family Sturnidae; genus Buphagus; species Buphagus erythrorhynchus. The sequence goes on along the minus strand of VZTT01013849.1, from coordinate 25,211 downwards.
AGGTTGGTGCCTGGAAGCGCCAGCTTACAGTGAGAATCCAGCAAGCTCTGGATGTGGGGAAGAAAAGCTGTGCTCCTTTGGGAGAGAGGAGAGGCTAGAGACTTTTGTGAGGCGATTCCAGTTGGATTTTCCTCGTGTGCTGTGCTGAGACCTCAGTGTGGATTTTTCCTGATGGGAAGGACGGGACATTCACCAGGAGCTGCTCTCCACGGGACAGGTGAGTGGTTCATGTACTTGCTGCTCTTTAAAGCGTTCCTGTGTCTAAGATTCCGGTTCTTTGCTGATAGCTGTTATCCCTGGAGGATCTCCCTGTGCCCATCTGCAGTAGCTGTTCTGTCACAATCCTCTTCCCACGTTTGCCAGAGGGCAGAGCTCTGTGTGGGATATGCATTGTGTTTTTGGAAAGCCTCTCTGCTCACTGGCGCTCAGCTGAGCCCTTCATGTGGGCAAGGGAAATACTTCGGGTGTGAGGAGGCTGGACTGTTCATTGTGAGATGTGTTGCTCTGTTTTTCTGGGCAGAAATTCCTGGTTTTGGGAAAGGCTGAACTTCAATGCTGCAGTGGGTAGATCATTTTAAGTTTTTTTTAAGTGTGAAATTCGTTAGTGGTTGATAAACTAAAAAAAAAAAAAAAAGGCCAAACCATATTGCTTGGAGACATCAGTGTCTCTTGTAAGTGCAGAGAGGGAGGGAATGCTGAGCCTCCCTGATGTGCAGCCTTGTGCCATGCCATGCCTGGTGTTTCCCTCACTGGTGAGTCAGGGATGACACCAGGGGTTAATTCCTCTTTGCCTTGGGGAAGTTGCAGAAGCAAATGTGGTGACTGAAGACCAGGCTGTGTTAAATTGCTGGACTTTGCTGTTGAAATGGCCTCCCTGCACAGCTCTGCAAGTGGCAGGATGGGGTTGGAAGGTTTGGAGCTGGGGGATGCCTACAGCTGGTGCTGCCTGTGACTGTGGTGAATTAAAGAAAATGCAGGAGATGTTAGTGCTGTTATTCCCTTCACATCCCCCTCCCCCTGGACTGGTCTTGGCTCCAGTGAGATCACCCAGCTCAGGGGACACCTTTTAATCCATTTTCCTCCTCACAGGAGCACTGGGGAAGCTTTTCCAGGGGTATATCTGGGGTCTGCATGGTGCAGAGCTCAACCAGGTCTCTTGGGACACAAGGATCTGTCTCCAGCCTTCATGGCTCTCCCTGTGCTTTGGTAGGATTTGTATCGCCTCGTGCCTGAGGACACCACAGTCCTGTTCTATCTCCCTCACAAAACATCCTCCTCCCCTCTGAAAACCCCAGCAAAGGTCGGCTTTATGCATTTCTTGGCAAACCCACACCACAACTGGCTGGACTGGTTTGAAAATGCCTGGTGGCAGCTGTGGCCTCCTGCACGCTTGTTTGAGGATTGCCTCTCCCTGGGAATGAGTCACTGCCCAGGCCAGCGTGGCTGTGCACTGTTAGGTGTCCATCCTGCTATCCAGGCTGTGCCTGGATCCATCCATTGTGTCTGTGCACTGTTAGGTGTCCATCCTGCTATCCAGGCACAGCCTGGATCCATCCATAGTGTCTGTGCACTGTTAGGTGTCCATCCTGCTATCCAGGCACAGCCTGGATCCATCCATAGTGTCTGTGCACTGTTAGGTGTCCATCCTGCTATCCAGGCACAGCCTGGATCCATCCATTGTGTCTGTGCACTGTTAGGTGTCCCTCCTGCTATCCAGGCACAGCCTGGATCCATCCATAGTGTCTGTGCACTGTTAGGTGTCCATCCTGCCATCCAGGCACAGCCTGGATTTATCCATTGTGTCTGTTAGGTGTCCATCCTGCCATCCAGGCACAGCCTGGATCCATCCATAGTGTCTGTGCACTGTTAGGTGTCCCTCCTGCTATCCAGGCACAGCCTGGATTTATCCATTGTGTCTGTTAGGTGTCCATCCTGCTATCCAGGCACAACCTGGATTTATCCATCATCCTGCCATGGCCAGTGGTGGCTCTGGGTAAAGTTGGTGGTGTTACCTTGGAGGAATTTGAGGGAATCTAGAAATTATTTTGGCTACTCCTTCCTCTGCCCTTCCATCTGTGGCATAGGGGACCAGGCTTTATCTTCTGAGCCACAGCAGCAGCCAGGATGGCAAGAGAAAAGCTTATCCATTAAAACATCATCCTTGACTCCTGCGGACCCGGAGCCGCACTCATCAGTCCTTGTTTGAGCGATTAAGGACTGTGCCATTAGTCTGCTGCTTAATGAATATTGAAATGCTGTCTGGAAATGAAAAGGCATCTCTTTTTCTGCAGCACAAACAAAGCAGGGATGTTTTCCACTTAGAGGGATGGTCCCTAAGTGTTGGGTGTCACCCCTGTCTGGAGCTGCAGCGATGCCCTCATGTTTGAGCTGGAGGGAGAAGTGGGAATCTTGTGGCTGGTAATAGCCAGGCCGTTATTTTAAGGATACAAATGTTTAATGTACAATAACGAGTCACATAATGAATGTCCAAATGAGTGATGTTTTCTTCAGTTTTTCATTCCCAGAGGCACAGAAAGTATTGGTCACTTTGACACGGAAAGCAGTCAGGAAATTACATCGGTGTGCTCTGAAAAGAGGGGGTTTTATTTCATAACAATTTCATAACAAAAAACTTGAGGAAAGGCCCAGAACACTCTGTGCTTCCTGGTCACTGCTTTGAATTCTATTTTCCTCTGCTCCAGGTTAAAAAGGGTTTTTAGGAATGGCTTTTGGGGCTGTCAAGCTAGTTTTGGGTTTTCGGAAGTGAGGAGCAGAGAAGGAGAGCAGGAAGGCATCTCTTACAGGGTTTCTTCTTTCCATAGAGAGACAAATGAGAATTAATGAGGCCTGGACACCTTTTGTAGCAAGGGGTGGTGGTGGGTGCCACCAGCCAGGAGCAAAGCTGGGCTTGCTCCAGGTGGAATGTGAGTTCTGGCTTGCCATGTGCTCATGGATGTGCTGGTCTGCTCTGACCCCACTGCTGTGCTGCCAAAACTCTGTGGCTTCAAAGGGGTTTGCCCAGAAGCTTTCAGTACCCTCTTTTTTTTTTCTTTCTTTTTTTTTTAATATGTGAGTTAATGAGAGAATTTTTACAAAATATTTTGAGAGTTAGGACTCATTTTGTTCCCTTACTGAAATTTTGGGGAAAGCAGGACCCTTGTGCTGCTGCTGGGCAGCACCACCTAAACATTTGTCATGGTCCAGAAAACAGTGAAACCTGGGTAATTTCAGTGATGCTGGAAAATCAGTCTCGTGCATGCCATGTGCAGGGGAGGTCTCAGATGTTGCCTTAGAAGGCGAAGTTTTAGTGCTCAGAATAAAAAAAAAATAATTCCAGGTTTTATCTATTTTACTGAAGGCTACAATGAATTCTTATGTATATTTTATAAGAATACTTGCTTTGTGTTTAGCCCTGCATTAAGGATACATTTTTTCTTAATAAGCTCATGCCAGAACTGCCATAACCGTAGCCCGAAGGACGTGTTTTGTGAAGATGAAAAATGAATGTATTATTGGGTTAAAATGAATGTAGTATTGGGTTAAAATGAATGTATTATTAACCTATCAATAGCTGATCAATGCTGGCCAGTGCTGGCAGCAGGGCTGCCCTGCCTGAGCAGCGCTGGGACTTCATCCCCAACGTGGAGCTTTCAACCACGGGGCTGACAAAATGCCTCAGTGACAGCCAAGCCATTAATTACCATCATCTGAGCCTAATTCATTCATCCCTTTCCCTCTCATGCAGAGGGACAGGGAGGGCCGAGGGCACTTGGGGAAACATAGGCATGATTCCATGTTCGTTATGCGGCGAGCGCTGCCTGCGACTTTGTTGGTTGCAGTGGCTTTAATTGAATTGGCTTGCCAATAAAGCTGTTGTCATTCAGTAAGTGAATTTGTTGTACTACTCGCACCACAGCTGCTGCATACAACCAGGCGTTTCCTGAAGGCAAGCCAGCCTCGTGCTACCCTGGCTGGAGGGTTTTCCTTTTTGCCTCTGCCCCAGAACTCATCCCTGGTGTGCTGTAAAATGTCCTTCAGGTGTTGTTTGCCACCTGCCTGAGCCCCTCTTGGCACCCAGAAAAGGGTGGCTGTGAGTGGGGTGCTGGTTATCCACCAGGGTCTGGGGCTGGCTGGTCAGACCATGTGTTTTTCCAATTAACAGGCTCTGACCTCTGTTACCCTGGGCTGGTGCTGATAGAGCATCATTGTTCCTTGCAGGAAAAGTAAATACAGAATATGACAGACAATATATTTTGTTAGTCAGGAGCTTAGAGTCCCATTAAGAAGTCTGGCAATATTGATAAAATAAAGCAACATTAGGAGAGGCATTTATTATGGGGCATATAGGCTGTTGGGCCAAAAAATACTCCAACTTTCTGCAGTTTATAAAACATTAGGGAAGGAGAGGGGGCGGACTGCTTGATTTATGGTGGCTGTAAGTGATACTGAGATGAAGTAAAACATCCAGAGGTCTGAGAAAGTGTTACTTTTGTGTTTTAGTGAGTGGTGTGAGTGTGCACACAGAGGTCCACGAGGCAGCTCAGGGGTGGTTGAGGACCAGCACTCCCTTCCCTGCTGGGTCAGAGCAAAACCCCATATTTTTTCACCCCCCAAAAAGATGGGGAACAGATCTGTTTCAAGATGTGACTGGGTCCCAGCTCCATTTAGGATGAATTACTTTTTCTTGGTGCTGTGCTGAGCTGGGGGAATTACCCCAAGAAGGAAGTTTCCTTCAGAGGCTTTTTTTTTTATAACAACCTCATAAAACTTCACATTGAAGTCCAAATTAATTCAATCATATTTATGCTTATTATAGATTATTTTTAACACATCCAAAATATGGAGAGATCAGGTTTTTCAAGCCTTCTGCTGGAACTGGATCATGCTCACCTGTATGCAGGAGCTGAAATAGTATTTTGAGTGTTGATCTCACTTGAGGTAAATCCTAAATTTGAAGAGAGAAGCTGGATATTAGATGGTGAAACTTAGTACGTGAATGCCTGTTTCTAGACAACTGATAAAAACCCTAAATTTTGCTGCGTATAGACCCATGTTATTTGAATAGTAACTCATGAAGCAAAGCCTAAAAATTGCTTTATAATGGTAAAACTTTCAGTACCAATGGAGGTAGCCAGTAATGGGGACCTGCTGCCTTCAGTGCTGGGAGCCTGCTTGTACAAATCCATGGAAATGGTTTTGGCAAAGGCTGTGGTGCCTATTTCCAGCCCAGGAAAAGTCACTTTTCCTGGTGCATTAGGAATAAAAATATATCAAGCATAAAGCTTGAGGACTTACAAGCAGTTAGCCTGCCTCATGTCTATGGGGCACCACCTCTAGGAGTAGAAACATGTTGGGAAATGTCCCACTGAGCCTGTGAGACCATGGCTTCCTTCCCCCTCACTGTTTCTTGGGATTTTTCCTGGAAATCAAGATGCTGACCTAGAACTCTGGGAAATAACTGGGTGCTCAACTGAGAACCATCAGCCAAAATGTCTGGAATTAGGGAACACATCTGGAGTCGTGGGGTGGTGAGGGTGAATCAGAGGGTAGAGCCTGGGATTTTAGGGCAGGAATCCACAGCAGCCACCCCTCCTGATGGTTTAGGGTAATGCTGGGTTCCAGCAGGTCTGTCTGGCAAGTTTTCCTGCTGCACCAAACCGTGTGAATTTGGGGTTTTTGTGGCATGGGGACAGCCCCTTGTGTTGGAGCACAGGGTGGGCTGGAGCTTCAGGTCGCTGGGGGCCCAGAGGGTGGGGAAATCTTAATGGTGAAGCTGTGGTTTGGGTTAGTCCAAGTAACCCAGTTTGCTGTGAGCACTCTGCTTGGAGCAGCAACGCTCCCTAAGTGGCTGTGTCAGTCAATTACAGACTTAGGGTGGCCAACAGCCTCTGCTGCTGTCATCTCTTCCCACCACTCCCCAAGTCTCTGCCAGAGAGGACAAGCCCAGTGGCAGCCAAGCACACACCAGCCTCAGGATGTCGTGGCAAGGAGCCAAGACAAAAGTTCTGGATAACTTCATCTTGTCTTTTCCTTTTCTTGGGTATAATATTAATGTATGTGGAATGCAACTGCGCTGCTATTAAAATAAAAAAAAAAAAGACCAAGCTGACAAGGGCTTTTGTTTGTCTGTATCCCCACGCTATTAGAAATAAATTTTCATTAGTAAGAGCCATGTAGCTCTCAATTAGTAGCTAATCAAGTAGGCTCTTCTTTATTTAGAAGGTTTATATTTTTCTTAATTCTTCTGTGCCCACCACATTCACAGTATAAGAAAATTGTGCAGGCATGCTGGCCTTTATTTAGAATGAGATTTCTGTGCAGAAAACACAAAGCCTAATTTTTCAGAGATTGAGTTAATGATTGGGAGAGCAATGACTTGGAGAAGGAGGACTTGACTGGAAGGGAAGTGCTCACTGAAACCAGACCCTAGAAGTGCCATAAATTTAGGTTTGTAGCAGGCCAATGCTTATTTTTCTTTCTCTATGCCAGGCACTGCTTTTGCCTTTAAACCTAGTAGGGTTGAGAAGGAAAAAAAAAAGTCCATCTGGAAGAATCTTGGGAAGGGAAGAGGAATTAGGTGCATGTTCAGATCACAAAACCTGGTTATTACTATCTGAGTGGTTCTCATTGAAGTAACTCTTACAGAATTGTGGTATGGTTTGGACTGGAAAGGACCTTAAAGACCATCTCGTTCCAACCCCCCTGACATTCAGCTCTTTGTCAACACAAGCTTGAAAGCTTCACGTGCCAAGTTTGCTTCAAAATAATCTATGCAGAAAAAAGCACAATCTGTGTGTGTGTGTGAGAGGGAGAGAGCTTTGGAGCTGCGGAAAAAACCCAGGGGATTCCTTTAAGGCTCGTGAACACCCAAAAATTAACTGGTGGGATGTGCCGACTGCTCTTCGTGTCTCTGCGAGCCACAGGAGGGCCTGGATCCTCTACACCCAGCCCTTCGCTGCCTGTCGAGGGTGTAATTAATTGTGTGGGTGGCAAAATGGCCCAGGGCTCCCCGTTTGCATTTTGTGCAACTGGAACGTCCCCTCCTCGTTCGGGGAAGGTGGCAAATAAAAACCCGAGCGGGGCAGCGGCGGGTGTTGGTGAGGAGTTTTGTAATAGCATGAGAATGGGTTTTATGACAGCGCAGCACTTGCTGAGACTGCAGGGCTGGTGCAAATCATGTGCTGGGAGAAGGCTTTTGTGCAGCTCCATGGCTTTTTTTGGGAGGTTTATGGCTTGCCCAGCTGTGTGAAAGTTGGGAGGCGCGAGGCTTGGCAGCGCTGCCGGGTGTCGCAACGCACGCGGAGGGACCTGGAGCTATGGAGCAGGATCCCAGCCCTGCCTGCACGGCCTGGGCTTCCCCAGGGCTGCTCTCTGACCCTGCCCTGGGTTTGCTTTGCCTGTGCACTTTCTACCTGGTGCACGTGGACTGGTGCTCTCACACCAGCACAGAGCCTGATGTGTGTGCCCTTGGTGTGCGCTACATCACAGCCTCTGCGTCTAGGATGAGCTCCTGAGCCCTTTTTGTCACCTTGGGGTGCTGCTGTAAGAAGGTTTGGCTGTGTCAGGGGTCCTGAGTGTTGCAACTCTTGCTTGTGTCACAAGCTCCCAAGGAGCTGGGGTTGGGCCTTCCTCGAGCTGGCTGGTGTGACCCAAAATGCAGCCTGAGCTTTGGTGGCCCAAAGGTTTGGCTCTGGAGGGCGAAGCTGAAAGCCAGGCACAGGTGGGAGGGGATCAGTTGAGTCTGAGACTCTGTTCCCTGACAGGTTCGTGTTCTTTGCAGCATCTCCATGGATTTGATGATTTCAAGGCTCTCTCTGTGTGCAGAGTTTCGTCTGCTTTCCATGCATTGTCTCTGCTCTTGGGCACTTTTTGAATGAGAGCTCTGGAACAATTTAGATATTTTGGTATTTTAGAAGCACTTTACAACTCAAGGGCAACTCCCCTTTTTGCTGAGCAGTGAAAGGAGCCTCTCCCTGTATGTCAGCAGGCAGAAATTATCAGAGATTGCTTTGTGCATGGTAGAAGACACTGAGTTCCACAGCTGAGACCTGGGAGGGCACCTGGCATTCACCCCAGTGGTAATCTGAGCTTGATGTCAATTTGGGACAACCCCTTCGAGTTTGCCTGTTTGCCTTTCTCCAAGAGGTCTTTTTGGGTGGACTTGGAGGTCTGGTAGGAGCCTCCTCATAGCTGTGCCTTGTGACAGTAGCTCTCTGTGTTTGTATAAAGATTGTGCACTGAGGTAAAAAACCCCACGATGTTGAGGAAGATCTTTCTGTTGGTTTTATTGGGTGTTGCTCCACCTCTGCAAGGAAATCAGAAGTCAGAACCTGCAAAAATGTGCAGGTGAGATGCAGAAAGTCTTAAATTAGCTCTAAACAAAAAAGGAGGGGAGAAAATAACAGCCCCAAACCCAATAAAATGTGACACAGGTGCCTTTCTGAAACTTCCTCTCCTGTTTATTTCGAAGTACTGTTTAAATGGTGTTTCAATATTATTGTACTTTTCATAGAGACAACACTTGCTCTGAACAATTAATTTCCAGGTGATCCACTTTAATTTGTTTGTGCTCACCAGGAAGGGAGCATATCCACTTTAAAGCAGCTGGCCTGAGAGAAATTCCCAATAATGAGAAATTCTCTGGAGCTGAAAGTAAGACAGATCACTATGCTTTACTGCAAACCTCTGCACGAGCTGATGCTGCCTTTCCTAGTCCAGCTCTTCCCTGCAGCTGGAATTCCTAATCTGCAGTTTCTTGGCTAGGGCTGGATTGGTGTGCAGTGGAAGTTACTGAAGTTGAGAGAGATGCTCTGGATTTATTGTGAAATGACCAAAATCCAGCCACAGGCCTGAGAACATTCTTCAAGACCCAGAAACTGTTGTTAAGCTCTGTGGAGGAAAGCAGAGCACGAGAGGGGAGGAATGAGAATTGCTCCATGGTCCTCCCTGGAGCCTGAACATCCCAAATCCAAGAGAGCTCCACTCACACTCCCTCCCATCGCTGCCAGGCTGAGCAAGTGTGGACAAACCCTGCCCAGAGCTGCTGCCAAGCTTCTCCAGCTCTTTCCACCAGTTTGTCCAAGTGCTCAGGTGATAAGATTCGTCCTGCCCTGTTTTTTTGCAAAGGGATTTGGTGATTGCAAAACGTGTCACATTATTGACTGGAAGTTGTTACCATCTGGTGGCTGTTTCGATGGTCTGGTACTAACGAGTGGGTAATCTCACTCGAATTTCTAGGGGACAGCTGCCCCCTCTCACTTTCTTCCTCACCATCACAGTCATCATCACTGCACTGGACACTAATTGGAATTCTTAGTTACAAGTGGCTGTGGAAGCTCTTTCCACAAGAAATGGGGTAATAGAAGGAAAAAGTAAAATAGGAGGTGAAAGTGCCTTTCCAGCAGCTGCTTTGTGTTTTATGTGCAGAAGGGATCTGGGATTTTTAGTGTTGTTGTACAAGCCTTAAACACTCTCCAAAGAGGGAATCAAAGGACATGAGCTATAGTAGATGAAGTAAGAGGAATTAAAACACACTGCTATCCCTTTGGCTTATTTCCTAACCCTCCCACCAGTCAATAGGTGCCTGCTCCAAAGTGCCCTGTCTTGTAAATGCATGCCCAGAAAATGCAGTTAAAAAAAAAAAGTCTAGTGCATATTCAGAGTTGGGATCAGGTGGAAGCGTTCGTGGTTCTCACTGGTTTGATGATATTTGAAATGTTATTCAAAATCATGCAAAGCTGGGTTCTGCACTTGGAGCCATGGAGGTGGGGAGATTGGTGCTGCAGGGGATGTTCCCATGGAAGGGAGAGGGCTGGAAATTACGTGGGATAGTAAATGCAGCTCAGATACAGCCTGAGAAGTGTCATGGTCTCCTGCCTCAGAAGTGACCTTTCACTGCTGCTCTAACACCCCTTGTTCTGCTTTTCCTCTCTGGTCCCTGTCTGTCTGTTCACAGGGTCATTATGACCCCACACAAGCCCTCAGGTTTGGTGGAGGTGTCCAAAGGACATGTTTTCTGAAAGCCAAGTGCAGAGGTCGCTAAAGCTGGTTTAAAGTGAAGCACATGCTGTGCCATGCTGGGGTAGAGCATCCCTGGAGACCTCAGCTTCTGAGAGTGGGTTTGGGGTCAGCTCCTCTTGCTGGCACCGTGTCTCCTGTCTGAGGCCATGAGTCTGGCTTGGGCTTCCTCCCTGGCGAGTCCCCCGTGATTGCAGGTGGTTGTGCACTCGTGTGTGTGGTTCCTGCTATCTCTCCTTATCTCAGCTGTCTGCACTGACTTCAGGCTGCTCTCAAATCTCTGAAGAGCTGTGGTGGTGATGTGGTGTGAGCTTGGTTTGGGCTCAAGTCAGCAAGGAGCAATGTCTCAGCCTGTTGGAAACTACTCGTGGTAGCTGGGTATCCATGCGTGCTTTCATTGCTTAACTGCAAAATGCAACTTTAAATACAATAAAAGCTGTTCAAAGACTTGCTGGGGGGGGGGAAGCATTGAAAGCATTCTTTTGTTCAATTGTGGAGCAGACTGGGGAGTTTTGAGGCCAAAGAGGAAGGTAGGCTTCATGCTCATGATGGACCATGTGTTTTGTTACCCCTCTGGCTCCATCCATCAGGAGCCCTGCAGAAGTGCCTGCCTTGGCCACAGATGTGAGCGTGGAGCAGCAGCACTGAATCACCTGTCATCCTCTACGGCTGGGGTGAAAGGGGAAGCTATTTACATAAATTATTGGAGAGCAGTAAATATTGTTTCATGATATCACATCAAGATTAACTTAATCAAACCTGATATTAAGAGGAAGGATGATTTGCTTTTAGCCGAAGATACAATTAAAGGAGGTGCTTGAGGGTAAAGGAGAGTGCCTACTTAGGAAGATGTTTATCACACAATGGGTGATAATGGGTTGGGAAGCTTATAACCCAGATCTTAACTCCTCTGTGGATTTTGTAGCTACAACTCTCCTAATTTCAACAGCTGTTGCATTCTCAGGAAGGAGAGCATGAATGAAATGTAGTTGTGGGGTTTTCTTGTGGGCTTTGTCTGGAAGTGAGAGATATCTTAATATTTTAAATGCCTATTTCTCATTTCAAAACTTTCTGGAAGATTGTCTTGGCAAATATAATCGAAATTAAAAGCAAAACATGAAACTCTTCCCAGTTGGACTGGGAATCTGCCTGGCCTTAGCTATGCTGTGGATCAAGGCTGTGCTTTTTGTTGCCTGGAGTCTGTGGAGGATTAAAGACATTGCAACCTCCCCTTCTCACTGCTGCTTTTCTCTTGGTGAGTGGATCCATGTCTGCTGAATAAAGCAATGGAATCATGGAATATCCCTGAGTTGGAATGCCGTTTGTTTGCTAGGAGTGGGTTCGTCTTCAAAAGCCAATGCCTTGAGTTTCCCAGTGTATCCATGGCACATGAATCATGTGTAGCTCTTTCCAGGGGTTTAAGTGGAGGCTCAGTGTGTATTAGTTGTCTGAGAGAACAGATCCCATGCTAGTTTATTGCCTCCAGAGCTGGCTGCAAGGGGACTGCTCTTACACAACTTCTTAAACTTTTTTTTTGCATAATTTTTTACAGAAAAGCCCAAGCTGACCCATTTGGGCAGTTCCTACGTGAATCTCTGCTCCCTTTGTTTTTGAGGAAGGCTGATCTCTAATAACTTTCACTCTCATAATTTTTAATCAAAACCTGAATTATCAGTTGAGGGGGGGTGGGAGCTTGAAATGGAAAGTCTTGGACAAGCCTGAGCCGCGTCTCCTCTTTGTGTAAAGTCCTTGATTCCAGACAGAGCCAACCCCAGCTGGAGGAGCTGGGAAAGGTTCAAGATGTGCTCAGCGCGTTCCAGGATTAGACTCATTGTTTCAGTAATAACACTCAATCTCACAAGCCCATCTTCATTTTTATTTTTCATCCAACCTTTCCACATGAAAGGTGTAATGGCTTTAGTTTTTTTCTCTTAGTTCTCTCCCTGTCCTGGCATTCCTGGTGTTTTCACAACCCACTGTGCAGGGCTATGTGGCTCCTCTCCCTGAGGTCTCAGGTGGCAGAGAGCAGAATTTGGCCCAGGGTAGTGGTAAACTACTAAAAAAAAAACAAACCCCAAACTGCATCTTAATAGTTTAATGTTTATTTAGTTCAAGTGATGCATAGCACTGGTTCTCCAGCAGCCACCTGTGGGAATGTCAATGCATCTATCCCTGCTTTCCGTGCCTGAGTAATACAAGCATCTGCTGCCACTCCACAAGTGATGCTCTACTGACCATTTCTAACAACTCCCACCTGTTCATGTTTGCAAAAATAAGTTTGAAATCCCTGGCCATGGGAAGAACAGCCCCAGCACTTCTTTGTAGCCACAGCTTTTCCCACCCTGGCTTCTTGTGGAAGCTGTGGATGACTGATTTCAGAGAATTGTAGAATGGTTTGGGTTGGATGGGACCTTAAAGATCATCTGGTTCAATTCCCCTGTTCATTGAGGAAAACCCCTTCTTTTAAGGGCTGGTTGCCTCTTAGATATTGGACATTTCAGTCTGACTTTGCCAGGCCTAAAAGCTGTAGGATTTAATTTTTAAAAATAATGTTAGGTACTTGTATTCTTTTCCCAGTCTTAAATGTGAAGGTGTTTGTAGGTAGAGCTGTTAAATATTCTTGTTATGATATTCCAGCTGCGATGCAGCTTTTATAAAGAGGAGATGGTGGTGAAACTAAGATTTGTTGTGTCCCTTCCAGGGCAGGCTGCATTTTCCTCTGACAGGACAGATCTGGAGCTTTCAGAGGGGCTGGACCCTTGTTTTGGGGAGGTCCTTCTCTGACAGACCCTGTGCACCACCTGCCTTGGTGGTTGGATGCCCCTGCTCTGTCTGGCAAGCTGCTCAAGCTTCTCCACTGGTGCTTTAATGCTACATTAATGCTGGTTTTGTAGTTCTGGATCAGCTTTTAGTCCTATAATTTTCTGATTTGATGCTGTATGTCCTCTGTTCCCAGTAGGTAAACCTGTTGTAGAAAGGAAGTTTTCCATGTGTTGCTGCTTCTTCCCTGCTATGGGAGACCTTTTCTGTCTCAGCTATGTGGGTTCTGCCCAAAACTGCAGCTCCTGGAAGTGCCCCTTTCTGCCAGGTAGCTGAAGGGGAAGTGGGGTGACAGCCACATTTTCCTTACCAACCTGAATTTTGTTCTCTCCAGCATTTGGTCGTTCTTGCTTTGTTCAGATGACTTCTACCAGCAGCAGGAGAGATGGGATTTGGGCTCAGCCTGTGTTGAAGGAGAAGCTGTGAACCAAGTGGCTTGATCACAGCACTGGAGATTGAATTAATTATTATAAACCCTGATAGTCTTGCTTAGATTATATTCTCTTTTCCTCAGGAATAGTCTTAGCTTTAGCTGTGCTCAAAACCTGATTTACCATGGAAGCAAAAAATGAGGCAGTCACTTTTTTCCTTTGCATCTCAGTGCTTTTGGGCCCAGGAGCCTCTGAGTAACTATTTTAAGGAAAAGATTTTTGGTGAAACACAGGTAAGGCCTTAGAGACTTTAATTGCTCCTGTGAGAAGTCAGCTCAGGTTAAGTAAAACCTGGGGCTGTGGGTGCAGAGCCCTCGGGAGCCAGGGAGGGAACACCTCCTCTGGGGATGGCTGAGGAAGCAGATACGGGAATGAAATTAAATGGGTGTTGCTGGTGCAAGGTTACTCAATACTTCTGCTTTGGGATCATGGTGAGAAGGATTTTGTGGAGACCTCAGCCAGTGAGATAAATGTGGGCATGGCAAGGTGTCTCGCCTGGGGAAAAGTCAAGCGGAGCAGATCGAAGCACATTGTCTCAGCCCACCTTACCTCTGGGTAAGGCTTTTGTTGAAGACTTGGGCTTAATTCTTGGCTCTAGTTGAGGCTTCGTGACATCTGGAAGTTTTAATCTGGAGTTTTAACCCAGACATATAGCTCAATCCATGAGAGGATTGTGCAGATAAACTCATTAATGTTTGCAGAATACTTAAAGCCACTTAAGCATATCAATAAGTTTGGAGTGTTATTGCTGCATGGACATTGATTAAATCCCTTCGAGTCTCCTCCTAAACATTTTCACCAAAAGCCTGTGCTTTTTTAAGAGTGGTTTGGTTTTTTTTTACTAAAATTTGTTTGTTGAATGTTGATTTCAATTCCAAGTTTGCAGAATCTGAGGAGCTACGTGGAAGTGTTCAAAGCTTGGCCAGGCTTATTTCCTTAGTCAGTAATATTGTAATGAATTGGAAGCTTGAGCTGTAGGGAGTTTTAGCAAATCTTAATTCTGCCTATCACAGCTCCATAGGTCTCTGCACATGCAGCCCTTGTGGGGTCAGATCCAGCCTCCTCCCTGCAGGGATGTGGGAATGATCTGATGGGGTTTTTCAAGGCAAGAGTTGGGCAAACCCACGTGGAGACGCTTCTGTTCCTTTGGCTGTGGCTAGGCTGAAACTGGGAAGTGCTTGCCCGATGCTCAGGACAGATGAACGTTGAGAATTTGATGTAATCCCAGACCTCAGGCATGAAACTCAGCTTGACCTTTCCTGTGGGGTGCTTTTGTGCAATCCTACTGGACATTTAGCAACGAGAAAGGAAGCGGAGGAAGGATATCGGTTCAACCATGTGTCAGTGCTGGGATGGGGAGTGACAGGCAGAGGAAGGGCTGAGACACGTGTGCAGGCACTGGTTAAAATAAGAGCCTTGATGGAGGGGAACTGGGGGGCTCAGGGGACTGATGCTCTTGCTGGAGGTCACCAGTTCAAATCCAGCTTGTGGAAGTAGTGACCAAAAATTGTAATTAATTAATGAACTTCTTTCTGTGCCCACCGAGCATCTCTCTCCTGTGGTCCTTCCCAGCCTGATCACGGGTCATAAAACTTTCTGCCACAAGTGGTCCCCTTTGGCAGATTAATGAAGGGTTTAATGGCTCTGCTGGGGGTGGGAAGAGGTTTGTCTTGTCCCTAAAAGCCAGGTCTTAGGGAAGGTTATTCTGCCTTCAGAAAATGTGGATTTTGAGCTCCAAGCTGGGATTTGTACGGACAGATCACAGGCAACAGACCAAAGCCAGTGCTGGGATGAAGATGGCATTGTCCCTGATGCAGTCACAGGCAGTTCTCTCCCTGTTTCTCAGTGATGCAGTTTTTCTCCCTGGGTTTTTCTCAGCCAAGCCAGGGCACAGAGCTGCCCCTGGTCTGAATGTCAGGGACTGAGCTGGGTCACAGCAGCCTCTCCCAGCATCTCCTGGCTGGGGAGGTGGACTTAAGGATTTGAACAGATATTGCACTGCAGATTTATTAATTTTCCTGCCAGAAACCAGAACCTCTGGCTCTGGGCTCATTTACTTCAGACTTGCATTAACTTTAGAGTTTGATGGCTCTGGCACTGAGCTTGCAAAATGCACCAACAGCATGACATTAATTCTCTTTCAGCAGCGTAAGAAGCATGTCTGAAAAGAGATGCCAATTTAAAAATAATATTTCAGGGCTTGCCTGGTGCCAAATCAGACCTTTGGCCATTTATAGTATCTGTCTTTCTGGCAGAGATTGGCTTCTGATGCTTCACATCCAGATCTGGTGTTCAGTCAAGTAGGGCATAAGGAAATGTATTGCTGAAAAGGATGCAAAAGAGGGAAACAAAAAGCTCTCAAAGGTCCCCAAGACAACATTTCTCCCCCATCTTGCAAAGCAATATTGGAGATGGTCTTGCAGATCTTTGCCAGTGAATAGCTGCTGCCCATTCAATGGGAACTGCTTTTATTGAATAAAGCTAACACAGGAGTGTGAATGCTTGTAAGTTTGTAGGTGGAAATTTGTGAACCAGGAGCAGCTGGATTTGCAAGGAAAACCTTAAGTTTCAGTAATTTATAACAGGACTTGGTTATAACTTCAAGCCAATTTAGTAGCTGCCTGTGATGTTTTTTGGGAGGCTAGGGGCAGAGTGAGAACCTACAACAGCTTTATTTATTTATTTTTGCAAGAGTTGCAGCTCCACCTGGCATTTCTCTGGCCTGAGAAATGAGCTGGGTGCATTCATCTCCTCTCCTTGCACTCATTTTTAGGCAGGTGGACAGATCCACTTCCATGAATCTCCCAGTGCAAGCAGATCCCAGAGTGCTCGGGGTCTCCAAAGGGACATCCCTTTCCTAGCACGTGGCAAGATGTCCTTGAATACTTTGTTTCAAAAAGCACTTTTAGAAAAATAATTTAATTTAGTGCAGCACACGATACTTTAAATTATGGCTGTGCTGGACAATAACAACAGCATGAAACGTTTGAAAAGTTTCAAGCAGGATCTCTGGGCAAAAGGATGGATTAGGATAAAAGGCAACCTGCAATTGTTACTTTTTGTTTTGTGAGGGTGGGGAGTTGTTACTGGCCCTGCTGGGGAGAAGGGAAACTGAGGAACAGAGCAGTGAAGTGATGAACCCAAAATCTTGAGCTGCTGCCAAAAGGTGAGACTGAGGTTTTTTTGGTAGCTGGCCTCAGTCTGGGAAACCAACCCATGTAGGAACTACACGTGAAGATCAACCTCTGCAAGCAAAACCTGCATTTCTGTGAAATTAAATCAGGGTTGGCTGGTGGATGGGGTGTTGATGTGCTTGGAACCCTGAGCAAAGCATCCCTTCCCTATCTTGGGAAGCAGCTACAGGGGGGCTGCACCCTGGGAAGGCTCCTGGGGCTGTGGGCAGCCCTGGTGTGCCATGAGAGCAGAAGAGAGCAGGACTCAGCAGTTCCTTTTTCTCAGCACAGGGCCACAACTGAGATGAGGCAGCCACTCTCCCTTCCCAAATTTTCTTTCTAAATTCAGGTTAGAGTCACGTGGGATTTTTTTTTTTTAATTTTTTTTCCAAGCTGGCAGCAGAAGTAGGGGATATCATGCAAATAACAATGATGGGGATTTATGGATTTCCTTGGGATTGTTTGCCCAAGAAAGGGAAAGCTGGGGTGTGTGGGTCATTGGTCTGGGTGCAAGGAGCTGGCTTGCTGTTAAAAGCATTATTGATCTGTGAAGAGGGGGCTTTCAGGTGCTGTCTGTCCAAGGCAGTTTCATTCTGAATCAAATTCTACTGAAACTGTGAAGTTCTGAGCTTACAACTGTGGGAACTTGTGTGGCTCTCCTTCCCTGAGATCCCCACTCAGGCATGCTATGCTGACTGTATATAGGAGATTTTAAGGAAAAACCCTTTTAACCTTCTCGTTCTGTAATTTGTGCAGAGCTTTGTTGACTTTGTCCAATAAACTCATCAGGAGGAATGCTCTGGGATCTCGTTGCATCCTCCCTCCTTCCCCTGCAGCCAGATTTTAGGGGGGCAAAAATGGGGAGCAAAGGTGGTGGGGTTTGTTTGTCAGGAAACACCTTTACTGTTCCAAACAGCTCCACTCTGCTCTTTCTGGGGTTTTGGGCTGGCTCTGGACATTGATTTATCCAGAGCAGCTCCCCAGTGTGGGATGCTGTTTGTGAGATGTGGGTGCTCTGAGACATCCCCTGAGTGCCTCCTGGCTTGGGACAATCCCTGCCTGTGGCCACCAGCTTGCCCCTGGCTGGGGGAGCTGTGAGCAGAGAGGTGCTGAAAGGTCTCCTAAGCAGGAGAACAGCATTCCTATTCACCCTTTTTGGAAACATCCTAGGAATCAGGAACAGATTTTTCAGTATTAGGAATAACACTCTAATTCTTGTGGCAAACCAAGTGTACCTAAATTAAAAAACCAAACCAAAACAACAACAATAGCCCACAAAAACCTCTAAACAAAACCAAACAAAACAACTAAAAAAAAGCTACCAGAAACCCTCTCCCTCACTGGCAGGAAGGTCCTCATTGCTCTTGCTCTCACCTGCAATTTTTTGAGGTCCATTTTGAAGCTAAAAAGCCAATTTTGGGGATGCTGCCACAAAGCTCCTGTTTTCTCCTGCATATTTGGGCACCCCTTGGTATTCTCCTCTTAATTTGACTGCTGTATTAATCCCTTCCAAAGGCATGTATCAAGTGGCAGAGAATATGGATTTAAAGCACCCTTCTAAAATCCTGTGTAAAATTCCTACATCCTGTAGGAATGCTGGTCCTGAGCCCACCCACTCCAGTCCTGGGAGGAGGATTGTGGAAGCAGGAGCAGGCAATTAAATAATTTACACTTATTCCCTATCCTCAGTAGCACCTTGGTGTCAGTGAGAGTGTGGCAAACAGGGCTGCTCCAGAAATGAGAGGTGGGACCTCTGAGTCTGAACCTCTGAATTAAAAATAATTTTTATTTATATATACACACAAAAAAAACCAAAAAAACCTATAAACCCCTTTTTAAAAACACCTGTTTATAAGATGACCAAACCCTGTGTGTTTAGTGACCTTTGAAAATAATTTTTTTTTTTTTTGAAACCCAACCCCTGTGTTCATCTGTCTCAGAGTTTCACTTCTACCTCCTCTCTCTCATTTCCCCTTTACCTCCCCACTTGGTACTTTTCCTGGCCACCCCAGTTAGGGTCTGGCTGGATTAATGCCAGCCTGATGGACAGCTTGGAAGTGAAAATAACAGAGGAGCTCACCCTTTACAGCTCTCCCCCTGGCAAGGTGAAACCCAGCAGACAAAGGGATCAAAGTATTTATACAAATATTGGTGCTGGCCATGCAAAATAATTTAAATTTTACTTACCGTACATGAGAAAAGTATTTTGTTGTTTGTTTTGGGGTGTTGCACTAAGCTTGGGATGTTCTCACAGTTGCACATTAATATTTACAAACTCTTTAGCAAAAAAAAAACAACTATTGTGCTTTTGATGGGTTGAAAATATATTATCATGGAACAAAATGGAAATTCAAAGTACTGTGTGCTTTGCTTCCTAGGTGAAATTCACTGGGTGTGCTTTATTATTTTTCCAGTTATTGTGGAAATTAATTTGGCATCCTCATTAAAACTGGCTCACCTATTAACATGGAGTTTCAAAAGTGTTTTTTTAAATGGGTAAGAATATTTATCATGGGGAATTGTATGTGTAAAATAGAAATTATTTTACTTCTAATGCATTTGCATAAGGAAATATAATACAGATATGTCTGGGAGGAAAAAAAGGCTTTCTGGCTTTAATCACTGTATGTCTCATTGTGATCTATGATTGTAGAACTCGGTAGAAAAACCCCAACAAAAACTGTTTAATAGTATCTTTTTGTATTTCTTCTATAGTGTAAACGGTACGTTTGTAATAATGTATTGCATGGAGATGAGTTAAAACAAAAAGCCCACACCAGCAGCACAAAACCTCCGAGCAACACATCAAACCAAAGCCAGCATCCAAACAAAATTAGTGGGGGAAAAAAACCAACAAAACCAAAAAACCACATGGGAAGGTACACCCTATAGCGGGAGGAAAAACAAAAGTGATTAGTTAAAGTCCTGCCTCGCCACTGTTTGCTTTGCAAAGAGGGAGGCTGATTTAAAGGAGGAGGGGGGAAAAAAAAAAGGTGGATTAATGTGAACTTTAATACTGAAGCACTGTGTGTTTACTGCTGGTGACCACAAGACATAAATCTTGCGAGCACAATGTACAATGCGAGGCAGCCCCCAGGTTTTTTTTTTTTT
>VZTT01013848.1:10583-27311 GCA_013400855.1 Buphagus erythrorhynchus | reverse complement strand
GTGGATTAATTTTCCTGACATATTCGACTTGAACTCTTACCTTCTGAAAAAATAGCTCAGGTAATTAAGACTGTGCTATGGCACATAACGTATGAAAGGAACAAAATGAAACTAGGATAATTTTCATCCTCTACTGGCTAAGCTTTCTGCCACTGTTGCTTTATGGTCCTTTCAAAACAGAATTTCTGATTGCAGTTCAGCTACAGTCAACTGTAAGAGCAAAGTAAGGAAAGTACAAATTTCATCTCATCCAAACATAATTACAATGACAAAGCATTGTTATTTTCTCTAACTAAGGAATAGTGGAAAACTATTTTGACTGGTACTTAAAGATCTCAGTCAGACTCCTAGAATAGAAAATTTAGACCAAATTGTTAAAGCTTAAGAAAATCACAGGAAAATGAGAACAATCTTCTAACAGAAAGACACAGTTATGAGTCTCTTTTCCACTGTATTTCCATCGTCTTGTTTTTGGATCATAGCATAAGACTAGCAGTTTTGTGAAATACCACAAAACAGACATTCTGAAGCTCATTAAAAATACCAGGCCTTTATGTATTTTAGGAGTCCTTCATTCCACTTCATTCAGTAATGGAAAACCACCCTCAAATGACAAAGCATGAGATACACCGTGTGTTCCTCTTTTGTTTGGGACCTCTTTCACCTCATGGTCTTTCAATTAATTAGTTTGATCAGGTGCTGCAAAATGTGGGTAGTGTTAGGGAACCGCCTATTACAGAGCAAATTGGACCCGTGGCTGTTGAGAGGAAAGCTAATGTCTTTACAAACAGTTTGATGGGTGAAGGTATGGGTGTCTTTGCAATAGGTCTTAATGTCTCTATTGACTTTGGGCAGCAGGTTTGTTACAGAGCCCAGACATCTTGGCTCCTGAAAGAGACAAAGCCGGAGTTTCTGAGCTTTGGGGTAAAGGTTCAAGGGGGAAATATGTGGTAGGCAGTTCGGGGAGGCTGTACCTTCTGAGAACCTCAGCCAATGGGGAAAGGAAGAGGGTAACTTGTGGCTTGGAGTTTAGGACAAAAGGAGACTGTGCCCTCCGAAAACCCTGCGGGCATGTGCCCCAGTGGAGTCTCTCCCTTTATTTGAATAAAGTTGCAGGACTCCTCTGTCTCCTTTTTGGACGTAGACCTCTGGCATTTGTGGATTTTCTTGACACTGTGAAAGAGCTTCAGGGCTGCCAGAGCACTTGGGGCAGCTGAGCCTGGCTGTCCCCAGGGACCATGGGCAGAGAAAACCTGCTGAGCCACCTTCACCGTCGCAAGAGCACGGCTATCTGGGTTGCTGTGATCACATTCAACCTCTGAAACAAGGAATGTGTTCCAGCTATGGTTCCAGGTGTGTGCTCCAACCCTGTGCTAGCTCTGTTTTCGGGGTGACACCTGGGTGTTTGCTGCCAGTCTACTTTCACACGTAATGGGTAGATGGGACCACTGCTGCCTCACGAGTGCTGAACAGAAGACACAAGGTACATGCCCCAAGCCCACTTCAGTGTGAGTGTCCCTCTGAAAGCCCTTCCTCCCTCTCATCTCCCTCTACTGCAGGCAGCATGTTCAGCTCTGACACCCATCCTGCCACTCACATGTCACTTGGAGAAAACCTACACTGCAATGGGAACTTTGCAAATGTTGCAGCAACCATTTGCTTGGCAGCAATAGAAAAAACAGTGGTGTTTGGTTTTGTTCCAGGCTGTGAAGGAGCAGGAAGGGGCCCAGACCCTTGGACTGCAGTGGTGAGGGTGACAGGAGGAAAAGAACTGTGACAGGGAACATGAGGACATAGCCCCTTTGAGGGCTGGCCAAAGGAAATGGCAGGGAAACAGAATATGAACCCTCAACAGCAGATGAGGGTAGTGCACCAACAGATTTCATCCTGAGTTAGCAAGTTGAAAACATGATGCACATGAGAAAGAACAAAAAGCTTTGCATTAAAAATGTGTAATTTGCATTTCATTTTTAGTAATGCGCTGGTGTGCACAATGAGGAATGGGATCATGGGCTTTATGGAAAAGAACCTCAGGCTTCAGGGAAGGGGTCATCTTGCAAAAAGCATTGAAAATCTTTACAGGAACTGCCTGAACACCTCAGCTTGCACGTTTTCATTTGCTTGAATTTAAACTTTTGATTTAGTATGGCAGATATGAAGCCACAGCTGCTGCAGCTGCAGGAAAGTGATTTACAACACAAATAATAATCAAAACAAGCTGTCAGTAATTAAAGTTGCTAGAACAGTCATCACAATGAACAACTGTTTCAAGCAACACCAGATGTGGCCAGACCCTTCCCTTCCATGGGCAGCAAAGGCTTTATTTTTCCACGTCCCGTGGCTCTTGTTACAGGCCAGGCGTACAACACACGTCGCGTTTGTGCCCTCAGTTTTATTACACGGCACCGCCTGGCTGGTAAAAAAACACACAAAAACCTAACAACAAAAAACTCCTAACCAAAACAAACGAACAAAAAAAAAAAACCAAACGAACAAATAAAAAAAAAAAAAAACAAACAAAAACCACGCGCACGTTCGCGGTGCCCGAAACAGCTGCGCCTCGCCCGCCCGCCCTGCTCCCGCCGCGTAAGGGCGGCGAGCCGGGCGGTGAGGGCNGGGCGGGGCGGGCGGCAGGCGGGCTGCGCACGCGACCTCGCTCCCACCGCCTCCTTCCCGCCCGGTGGCGCCGGCATCAAACTGTGCTGCCCGCCCGCGACATGGTAAGCGGGGCCGCTCGCTCTCAGCCTCCTCCCTCTTTCCTTTCCGGGCGCCCGCAAAGGCTGCGGGGCTGCAGGGGGAGCCGCGACCGCGGTGATGGCGGTTGATGGCCTCCCGCGCCTCGCTGTCCCTCCGCCCCGGTGTCTCTGAGGGGAGCATGGCTCGCTCCGGGGAGGCCCCACGGTGCCGGTTCTGGGGCTGAAGCGTCAGCACGGCGTGGGCCGTACCTTTAAGTTGTTGAAGACCGATGTAAATGAGCCGGCACCTGGAGAAGCAGCCATAGTCCCTTGGCTATGGCTGCGGCTGTGTGGAGATGGGAGCGGGCAGAGCGAGTCGCAGGTGTGCCCGAGTGCGCTCACAACACCGCATTTTTACGTCTGCCTGCGGTAGCGGGAGCGCCAGCGAAATGGATATTCGTGGTGTGGTTAATATTTGTGGTGAGGAATGCCTACCGGTGACGTAGGAGGGAGAAATTAATTGCAAGTTAATAACGTTCATCCAGAGTGCTCTTGGCTTCGTTGTTTTGCTCTGCTTGCTGGAGTGGCGGTATTAAACTTGGCGTCCGAAGGGCGTAGCTACAAGCACGTGCTTCCAGAAACGCCACTTCTATCCCTCGTCGTGCGCCTACGCCTTTTGTTCCTGCTGCTGTTGACGGTGTTGGAGGTCTAGGAGAAGGCAGGAGGTGGAAGTTAAATCCGTCGGCTTTCTGTTCCTGCTCCTACTTGAATGTTCATGGCAGCTCCAGATTCTAATCCTGCAATGTACTGACGTCGCAGGAGACAGCAGTGCTGACCTAGGGTATCGCTGGCTAAAAGAAGAGAGAAGGGACCTAAAAAAATAGTAATGATACTCTTTTTTAAATATAATATTGAATTGCTTCTGTTCCTGGCTCTATATTACTGCAGTTGCATAAGCTAGCTTTTACATTCGTTTTTTAAAATTAGATTAGTCTGGCCATTTTGCTCTTGATGTATGTTTTAAGTGTTGTGTGCTGCCTGATCGTGCTCTTTTTTAAGAACGAAGCAGCTATTAAAAGGTAAAAATGATGTTGGCTCCTTTCTGTTGGAAACTTGGCAACATAACCATGTCTTTCCCAAAGCATCTTGTTATTAGACTACCGACTTCCACTGACTTACGGGCAACAATATGCCTTTTTGTTTTGGTTTCTGCCAACATCTTCTTTGGCCCTTTCTAGCCCCCTTTCCCTTTTTTGTAGCTGCACAGAGTGTGTGAATCAGGGAGTAGGGCAAGGGGAAACTGTGGATTCACATTGTGGCTGCTGCTTTTGGGTTATTGAAGCTAAATGCTCTTAGCTAAATGCTATTAATGAAACTCCAGTGCTCTGTGAAATATTTTATATCATAATTTTATAAGAGGCATATCAAAATAGCATCTCTGAAAGTGATCAGAGGAGGCTGTTTCTCAGTTTTGTATTGCTGGTAGCAGTTTGTGAATTGCCATTTCTGCTTTTTGCTTGTAGTTCAACCCAAGTTATTTAATGCTTGGTCACACAACCAGAGAGAAAAGAAATAAAAGCAGCAACGTTTTTAAAATGGAATCCTGAAATCATAAAGTTGGTTAGGACCTTTGAAGAAAGACATACCTCAAAATGCTCTCTATCTCCTTAGAAAAACCTGAATGGCCTACAACTCAAACTACTGTCTGTATATCACAATGTAAAAAGCAATTCTAAAAAAAAAACAACAACAAACCAAACAGAAAGTACTCCTTATCTTTTTAAGGGTTATTAAACATTTTTGTGAGTTTGGTATAAATACATATTTTGGGTTTGGTATGTGTCAAGGAGCATTGAGGCTGGAGCGGGATTGGGTTATATGAATGACTATCTCTGAACTTAAAGGTAGGTCACTCCATTTGATAGATGAGCTTAGTGTAGCAATTATTTGCAAGGAAAGAGTTCATCTGAAAGTCTAGGCTTAGTGGTAAGATATTTTAAAGGATGGCAAATATAACTTACAGGTAAATATATTTGAATTCTGAGCAGATACTAATTATTCAGATGGATGAATGTCTTGGTTTGTTTGTTTTTTTTCCCTGTTCTAGTCCAAGAAAAAGGGTCTGAATTTTGAAGAGAAGAGGGCCCGCATGATGGAGATCTTTTTTGAAACAGTAAGTAACTTGTAATTGTCTTGCATTTACATTGGTGGGAAAACAGATTCTGAAAGGAGCTTAACTGTAGATGTAGCTGAACTCTGTATCCTGGCATGCATTTCACTGATGCCCTGTGACATCAAGGTGTAAATTACAGGGGCAAAATTTCATTTTTTTAACTTCTGATCAGGTGGCTCATCCCCTGGTAGAGCCAAGGAATGAAGATGCACAGATGGTGTTAAATTCTTTGTGTGCTATCTATGCACATCTCATTTTGATCTGTTACTGTAAGAGAAGACAGCAGGAAGTTAGGAAGTATCTAACTGCATTTTATGGGAGGAGGAAGAAATCTGAGCTTTAGAAAAACTGAGAACAGAGTTGGAAAGGGTCCCTGGGGAGAAGAAACCTGGAGATCCAAAAGCTGAGCTACAGTGGTATTGGTGGTACATGTAATACACCATGTTTTATCTTTTAGAAAAAATACTGTGGTGCTTGAGTACTTGAGCAGTGTGGTGCATCTGTGCTGACAGTCTGACCTGGGCTTTAAGGACTTTATAGTCAAATTTGAGATAAAGTATGAGGACTTCAGATGACCAGAGGAAAGAGCAGGGCTTGTTATAATAATAGTGTTTTTCTTATTTAATTATCAGAATGTTGCGGTACTGTTGAGGAATATGTAGGCTATTTCCCTGGCAAAACCAAAACATACAATGTATTCCCTACTTGCTTTTGTTGGCATTGATTTAGTGTAAAAAACTCAGGCTTAGATGATGCTTTGGAACTGAAGTGTCATTTGGAACTGAAGTGTCTTTTATGTTTTGCACAGAAAGATGTCTTCCAGTTGAAGGATCTAGAGAAGATTGCTCCAAAAGAAAAAGGGATTAGTAAGTGTTTATAAAAGTTATTTCTCTTGAGCACGTAATCATTTTTGAGACAGGTCCTAGGGTGTTAATTTTCCTGATTGCAATCTTAGGTCTGTGATTTTAAGAACAGAAAATATAGCTAGAATGGGAGACTGGTCAGTGGCAGGGCTATAGTGTTAAAAGTGATGTGGGATGGGGGCTTGCTTAGGCTCTGAGCTGCCTGACTTGCAGTGACTTTCAGTGGCTTTCAGCTGACCTGGAACAGAGACTAGACAGAGCAAAAGGAATAAAATAGGTATTTATTGAAAGGATACACCTTGTGCAGTGCAAGAGCCTGGCCGGGGCTACACCCAAGTCAAATACAAGACAGAACTTGGTCATGAGTTTTTACACTTTTTTAAGTTTTGGTTCATCTACATTGGTCAATTGTCCAACCACAGTCTCAGGCCCCTGGCTTGCCCCCTTCCCTTCACTGTTGTTTATGCTTTTTGGATGCTGGTTGTCCTTGATTCTCTAGCTAGGAAGGGATTGTTTTGTCTAGCTACCCTGTGATAACACCTATTACGAAGTTTCAGAATTACACACCAAGCAGCAGAGAATCTGAAAAATATAAAAGCTAAAACCCAAGGTATCAGTTCCCCCCTTTAGAGGCTTGACAAGGCCTTTACCTTGTTTGCAATCAGGTATTAAATATCTTCTGTAATACCACAAATGTTTAAAATGCTAGTCCAAATACACATGGACAATGTGCTCTTGAGCTTTTTCCCTCCAAAAATGGCTGGACAGCTACAAATGGAAGGGGTTTGTCTTTTCTATAAAAGCATTCCTGATGAGATCCTTTGGTTTAGGATTAGGTCCAAGAAGATTTATCTGTGCTCTTGGGTTGTTTTGTATGTTCCTTATTCGTTTTCCTTCTAGGCTGATTGACAAAAAGGAGGCAAAGCATAATGTTTGTGTAGTTAGCAGTGTCCTTCTCTAGCATTTCTTGGTGGCACTGCAAGAGTAAATGAACTTGCTTAGAGAACTACAGATGTGAATATCACAAAGCAGAGTTTTTCAGTTGTCAACAGCTAACAGAGGCATTCATGGGCTTCTGAAGAGATGTGATGCTGGTCTTGATTGGTTTGTCAATGCATATGTTTAGTTGTAATTTGCAGTAAATTTGAGTTTAGAGTTTCTAAAGTCATTAACACCTTTGAGTAGTCGAAATTCATCCTGTCTCTGCATATGAAGGCATTTAGCCACACAACCTAAGCCCCAGTTTCTCTGAAAATAAGAAATTACTAACCCTCTCCCATCCTGGCATCCAGCCTATAGCTTCCAAAAGATATGGGATCGCCTGTAGTCTTGAAATTGAGCATCAGGTACCAAAACCCATAGTTGAGCTCAAAAGTCTTTATATCTGCAACACTTGAGGATGACTAGCTTTGTTGAGCAGGTACCATTTTTTAAGAGGGTGAATTATATCACAGGTTTGAAAGGAAATGATCAGTTGTGTTCAGAAACGTTGATGCTTGTTGAGTGTAGATGGTGTTTTGCATTGGAAGTGAATATAATCAAAATCAGAATCTGTCCTTTCTGAGTCTGTAGACAGATGGCTCTAGTGCCTCTGCTGCTATGAAATACTTTGTTAAACACTACAAAGTGAAGTGTAATTATACTCCCAATCAAGAAACTTAAGTTAATCCAAGCTAGAATTAAGATTGCAAGACAACTTCTCAGATACCTCTCGTGGGTTTGTTATGGTATTGTAGTGTAGCATGCATATATTTTGTGCAATACTCCTAAGCAGTGTTTTGTGAACATCTGGTAGCAGATGTGCAGAATAGCAGTGTTTAGGAGCAAACTGCTGGTTTCAGAGACATTCATCCCTTCAAGTAAAGCTCTGGGCATGTTGTCCTTGTGAAATCTTCCAGCTAGCTGACACTGGAGGAAAATACAGATGATTGTAGATGGTGGCTAGTGGTATTCATAATTCTCTATTCGTCCAGCTGCTATGCAGTTCTAATTTTACATTTTTGCTTTTATTAGCCTCGATGTCAGTGAAAGAGATACTGCAAAGCCTTGTTGATGATGGCATGGTGGACACTGACAGAATTGGAACTTCCAATTATTTCTGGGCTTTTCCCAGTAAAGCTCTTCATGCCAGGAAGCGTAAACTGGAGGAGTTAGAGTCTCAGGTAAATCCATTTTATGAAAAATACTTGTTTATCTGAATGGGTTTGCTTTTTCTTATACCCCCTCGTCATTCTTGTTTATATCTCTCACATGTACAAATGTACATGTCCACACACAGAGATTTTGCTGTAGAAATTATCTGTCATTCATGGTAGGGCATTATTATTATCTTGCTGTTACGTTAGGAAAACTTCGGAGGTTCTTGTTGGAGCTTGAGAAAACTTTTTGTCTACTTGCTTCTGAAAGCATGTTAGTCGTGATGCAAAGCATCATTTAAAGACACAAAGGTAGCATGTTTTTGCATCTTTTATATAATATAGGCCATCATGTGGTAATAGCCTAAAAGTGATGACAGTCAGAATGCATAACCTGAGTAAATGAGGCAGTGATTTCTACTTAGCCATTGTGTTTTCATCTGCTTTTATTGGTGACTTAATTTGTGAGCGCTTCTGTAATCCTATACTGCACTTTTAGCAGGAGAAAAGAGCAAATTGGTCATGAATCACAGAATCAAGGAATGATTGGGATTGGAAGGGACCTCTGGAGACCTGCTAAAGCAGATTCACCAGGAGCAGGTTGCACATGATCACGTCCAGGTAGATCTGGAGTATCTCCAGAGCAGGACAGTCGATGACCACCCTGGGCAGCCTGTTCCAGTGCTCTGTCACCCTCAAAAGAAAGAAGTTTTCTCTCTTAATTATATACAACTTCGTGTTTGTGCCCGTTGCCTCTTTTTGCTGGGCCTCGCAAAACCAAAGAGATCATGTAAAGCCAAAACCATGTAAAGAGTCTGGCTCCATCCTCTGGACAGCTGCCCTCTTTAGAAGATCCTATGAGTCTTTAAAAGTACTTCTCTTCATTAGTTTGCTTTTCTGATGCGACTGGAAATGTTTCAGCATTTCAGGAAAAGCATTTTCACTAGCTGAAAATAACTTCTCTGACACAGTGGAAAGGTGGTATTTTCAATGAAAAGCTCTCTGAATGTTTTTACAAGATGATAACAAGTTCTGTCTGTGAATTCAAATTAGCTCTTTTGGTGTTTGTACTCTTCTTGAGCTGCACACATACAGATTTTCGTAAGGGCTTCTAAATCTAGTCACTGACTATCACTTGTCAGAATATACAAACCAGAGGAAAAGAGTCAGCTATTATACCATTTCTGTTGCATCTTGCTTGTCTTTAATCATTCCCATATAGAGCTTGTGGCATGCTGAGAGATGTGTTTTCTCTCTGTGTCTTGTCCAGATTGACTGTTAGCTACATGAGTTGGTCTCTTTGTTAGCAATTAAAAGCCAGAACCAGGCTGCCTTGCTTAAAACATGTTTAAAAATCTAGCAGTTCTGTTCATGCTGCAATTAAGGCTTTTTACCGGGAGGCATTATCTTTGTTTCCTGAGGGCATGGGTAAATAGTCAAGGGAAAGGAGTGATCCCAAATGCTGAACTGTCACTTGAAAATAATATGAAGGAACAGAGCAAGGTTCTTCATGATGCAAATTCCCCTATTAGTTCAAAGCACTAAGGCTTGTGTTTGATGAGTTGATCTTGCTGCAGGACCTTTTGCGTGCATACCTTGGTACTTCAGAATGTTACAGCTAGGTTGCTCATAGCATTTTGCATTTTACAGAACTTGTGATTGTGGGAGTCTGTTTTAGGAGATGTTCTTGAAGCAATTTTTTGTTTCTGATTTTTTAGTGATTATTAAGCCACACCCTATCTTGGAGATCCAGTAGCAAAGAAGTCTGACTCGGTATTCATAATGAAGATCAAGCTAGTTTTGTCTGATGTTTAAAGCTGCACTTTACAGGTCCAGGAAGGATTTTTACATCATCAGTGTGCAGAGATATTGCAATTAAAAACGATGCTAACATTTCTTTTGACAGCTTCCCTGCCTGACTTCATCTTTTGGCTTGCTTTTCTGAAGGCAGGTATTTGGAGAGGGGCGCTAATCTGACTTATATATATATGGCAGATCTTGTCCTGATCTTATTAGGATCTTGGTGGTGCCCTCTAACCCCAAGTTACTGCTTGGGCCTCTTCCTGTCTTTCTGAAAAGCAAGGATAGCAAATGTCTTTAGTTTGTGTAGCATCTGCTGGAACTATTTCCTTCAGTAGCTCACAGAGGGAGAATTGCTAAGTAGGTCCCTTTGGATTTTGTATTGATTTGTTTTGCAGTGGCATAGTTGCTTCTAAAGGTTTATGCCTTCCTTCAGGTGCTTGTTCTTCACCTCTTGATTATCCTTATAATAATGTTTTAACAATGTTTATAAATTGAGAAATTTTTAATGCAACCTCACCTGTCAAGAGAACTTTTGAAGCTTTACTGAGGGGGTAAACTTCCTTCCCTATGAAAAGGTGAAATGATGTGATTTTCTTCTTTATCAATATTTTTTTGGCTGTTGCATTCAGACTTACCTATACCTGTATTATTCCTATACCTGGAATTACCTATGATCAGTTATAGTTATACAAAACAAGGTGTTTATTCTTGGCATAACGGTTGTGAATGAGGAGAAGAGAAAACTTTCTGGTACAGCCTTAGTATAAGCAAATTCAGCTTAGATTTTCTTTCATTTATTCATCTGTGTCTTGGGCAAAGTGCAGATCTGTGCTGAGGGGGACCTGAAATACTAAGTACTTCAAGGATGTTGTGGTTATTAGTGTAACTATTGACAGTACTATGAGCTACTAGTCCAGTAGCTTGGGGAAACAACCAGTTAGTTTCCTTAGTGTGGTGTTGTTCATTTCACTGTTCAGTTAACAGCTGCTCGTTTTGGTGTGTTGTTATTTGTCTCATTTCTCATGGTGTCGCTTTCTTGTGGGTTAATCTTTTGTGTTCTGAGGCTTTTGTAAGGGGAAGTTTAACAGCCAAAACTATTAGAATTGCTGTTCCAATTGAGAGCAAAATGGTGTCACCTTGCACTGCAGGGAAGATTGAACAGAATCTTTTTAGAGCAGGATACAGGATGGACATTTTGTGCTGTTCCCTGTGCTTGCTTCAACATACTCATGACCAAGAGACTTGAGAGTTTCTGGCAATTTTTTTTCTCCCACTAGGCATTGCATTAGGTTGTGTTAGTTTAGCTAGAAAAGATTAGTTGATGTTTCATTCCTTAAATCCCTGCCCTAGGGTTGGTAAAAGTAGGGATTTTCACTTCCCATGACTCATATATTGAACCAAGGGGAGAATTTGATCTGGGTACATCCTGCTCACATTTGCTAGCTAGTTTAAAAAATAAAAAAAGAAAAAAGCCCCAACAACCCCCTCTGGCCAGGAATGAACTTGCTGAAATCAAGTGACTTCATATGTATTAAATTGTTTGTGCTAATCAGCATTGAAGTATGAAAAGTGAAAGAATTTATTTTAGTAAAAAAGCAGTGCTGTATTAGTAAATGCTTATGTTAGGAATGCACATTGTTTTGAAAAGAGTTAATGGAAAAAAATATTCATATTGTGAGTAATCTGGCTTGAAGCCTCCTGAAGATATTTGACAACATGAGTAAAAGGAGAGAACCTTCTTTGTTTAGAACGCGCACACAAAAAAATTTAGAGTTTTAACCATCAGAAAGTGCTTTCAAGATGCAGCTTGGTTTTTTTCTATCCTTTTAGATATATTTTTTCCTCCTTAAATACTGTTATGGAAGGTTGCTGAATTAATCTGCTTGAGACCACTGACTGAAGCTCAGGAAACTTCTGCTGTCCCTATTGTTCCAGTGTGAGCAGCCTCCTCCTTCATCCAGTTGACTCACTCAGTTGTTGGGGTATTTCCACATGGTTTGGAGGTTGATTCTGGACTGCAGTTAAGTACAAGCCTGGAGATGACAGATGTGCAGTGAGGGATAGCAGGCCTGATGGTGCTTGGAGCCGGACAAGTTCTGTGCCCCGGATAGAGCTTCGCATCAGCAGGGAGAGCTTGTGGGACCTAGTTCTGCGCAGCAAGCTTTTGGCATTGTTTTGTAGAAATGTCCTCAGCAGATGGTACAGCATCAGCTCTTAGCAGAGCTCCTCACACACCTCAGTCTCTTGAAGTTTTCGGCTTCTAATGGTTCTGTGTGCAGGGTCTCACTGTTTGGGGTTTTTTTGCCCCAGTAGTGATGAGCTATTCCCAGAGGTACATGTGCAACACCTTTGGAATCCATAGCTTAATGCTTTTGACAGAATAGTTTATTTTTGGCGTGTATTCAGTGCTTTTAAAAGTTCTTTGTCTATTTATTGAAAAAAAAAAGGACTTTCAGGCATAAAATGTCTTAAAGTTTATCATGATCTTAAGCATTGCTGTAATACATTTAGAAAACTTAGCACTGTCTTTTTCATATATATTTTATTAATTTTAGGGAGTAGATAGCATGGTTAAAGAATTGTCCTCCAAGCCAGAGAATTACCTCAGAATGTTTGCAACTAATGTGTGTGACTTTCATTAGGAACTACTTATTTAGACATTTTTCTCATTCATTAATTTGTATGCTTACAATTTAATCTTATTAGGTTGCAGAAAATGTAATAAATTGTTCCTTTCCAGGAAAAATAAAATTCTCATTAAAGAGGTCTTTCTTTTAATGCCCATTATAAGGCCTTGAGCAACATGATGTAGTGGGACATATCCTTGCCCATGGCAGTGGGAGTTGGGACTGGATGGTCTTTAAGATCCCTTCCAACCCTTAAAATTCTATTATTCTGTAATATGTAGGCAGGATCCCAGTGTGTTGACTAAGCTATTAGAGCAGTCTTCCCATATGCATGCTGGGCATCCTTTTTTCCCCTCTTACTTGAGGACATGTCATTTAACTTTCTATTTATTTATTTATTTACTTAGTTATTCTTCCTTGGATTGCCCTGACCATTTTGATAGTCTGCAGCCCCAGTGAGCTGGGTGATTCCATTCTGTGCTGGCTCACTTTTTTTTTCCTCTTGCATAGTAATTACTCTGCCAAGAGAGACAATTAGTGACCTCTCCCATCTTCAGCCTTCTGGCTTTCACTGACCTGTAGGTTTTATTTGAACTAAAGGCTAGACTCATAACGAGATGGTCTACTGCAGAGCTGGTATAGTATGACTAACTCACTTCAAACCATCCAGGGGGAGCTATAGTAATAAGGGCAAGAGGATGAGAATTTGCATTATTTAAGCATTGTGAATATGTTGATTATATCTATGCCTGTTCATTCATTGATCCTGTAAGGCTTATTCATTAGTCTCCTGGAAAATGCTAATAAAATTTTATTGGAATAATCCATGATTTTTGTTACCTCTGCATCTTACACTTGAAAAATGCTGATATCTTAAAATGAGTCTGCATTTACTAAGTCCTAAAATGTCCATTAGAGAAGACTCTTCTAATTCTGTAACTTATTAGAACCTTCTGGAATTATGTTTTATGGCATCCTATAAAGCCCTGGAGAGTATGCTTAGTTACTGCTGCCATGGCAGATTTCTAGAAATACAGTGCTCTGGAGGCTTCTGTTGGAATTAAGCAACTTCATAATTTGGTGTTCATTAGGTGAATTTCATGCGTTTCCTTTTACTTGCTGTTAATATGTAACTAGCTTGATGGCAACTGTGAAGTGTAGGTATTCCTTTCCTTCCTTCTTGATGAGCATAAGGTAAAAGTGGCATGATTTAAGAGCAATTTCAAAACTGTCTCTGTAATAACTGAAGATTTTAATGTAGGTTTGAAGGAAGATTCCTACTATACTGAAAAGGATACATCAACATTAATTCTGATATAATGCAGGAAAACCACTAGGTTTTTCAGAGAGGGTTGTATGTGACATTGAATTTTGTAGGTAATATCATCACACAAGTTTACCTTTTTGAAGAGGTTTGCATTCTGTTTGCTGGCTCCACTCCTGGTATTGCAGTGAAATTGTTAATCTGAAATTAAAAGAAACTGGAAATAAAAACAGGGCTCTCACTACAGAAGCCCAGTCAGGTCTGGCAGAGAGACAGCCCTGCACTTCTCCCTGTGCCCCACGGTTAGCATGGCAGGTGGGAATGACTGTTCAGCAGATCAGCAGAAAACCAGCATCCCAAGAAACTTTAAAGGCTTAAATGTTCTGTGCTGTTTGGAAGCTTGCCTGTACTGTAAGGTGAGGAGCTTCCAGCCTGGTGATAGGCAGCCAATACTTCTTTCAAAGCTGGATTTGATGGAGACAGTGAGTTGTAGTTCTGTTTAATTTGAACTTTGACTTTCACCTTAAAATCTTGTAATTCAATTAATATAGCATATTTTATTTTAGAAAATTAGCATGCATGCAGAAATAAAAACTACCAGCAAGCAATTATAGAGGTCTCATTTCATAGAATTTTCCTCTTCTGAAAGGAATAAAATTACAAAAAAAACCAAAAAAACAAACAAAAACAAAAACAAAACAAAAACACCAAACAAAAAAAACAGAGTGTAAAACCAAAATGTGTTATTTTGGTGCCGGGAGGCTTTAGAGGAAAAGATCTTTCTTGTCACAGCCAAACAGCTCATTGTTTTTGAACACATGGTAATTCCATGAAAGACTCTTCTTTGTATCAGAAATTGGAGATGACTCGGTGATCTGTCTAAGCATTACTTAAAAATTACAAAATTGACATAAAGAGTGAGTATGTAAAACTGCTGTGAAAACTCTGACATTTGATGGATGTATTTTACTGAGGTTTTTTATTTTAGTGATAATATCTCAGTGTAGAATTCGGGCATTTCTAAAAGTCTGTGGAATAAAGTTTGATTTGGTTTTTAAAGTCTTTAAGCAGAAAGTGAGCTTGGGGAATACTGGATGAATATTGTGTTTTAACTTGTGCCAGTCTCTACTTAGTCCCTGAAGGCATTGTCAGGTATGGTCTAGCTGCTTAGGATAGCAATCTTGAAAAACCCTTTAGGGAAAAATTAAAATTTCTCTCTGTTCTCTCCCTTTCTTTCCAAGGGAAGATAACTGTCTGTGTTCTTCCTGCCTTGAACAGACCTGTTAACTACCTTGGACTTTGTAGGTTTTTTAAATGCCCTAATATGCTGTAACAAGCATAACCTTCATGTCCAGGTATGAAAATTTTTTGTAGTTCTGTCAGTATGTGAATGTCTTTTGAAGTTCTTTCAGCTTTCCTTATTAGATTGCCCGCATTTGTGAAACAGTCTTAAATGAGGCATTTCAGCTGATTTTTTGTTGGTTTGGGTTTTTTTTTTTAGTTTGATTGGGGCATACTTGGTATTTGTATCTGAGTTGACAGCCATCTGTCACTCAGGTCGTGCCAATTACGCCAACTTTGAAAGCAGGCACAGAAATTAATTTCTTTCATTGAGCCTGCACAGCTGTTTCTTTCACCTTTTGTCTTTTAAGGAGGCTGGCTGGAGCGGTTATTTTTTGTTGTGTAACCACTACTTATCAAATGGTGTTGTAAATGAATGAAGCAAAACCAAAAGCTCTTGACAAGACATTTTCTCTAAATTATCTTAATTATTATGGCAGATCTAAAAAGATGGAAAATAATTGAATTAGAATACTTCTAATGTAGAGGGATTTGCTCTATAGTAATATTTTAAAAATAATTGCAGGTAACAATATCAGGTTTGTACCTGGATGGGTGAAGGGTCCTGTGGAGGGAGGATTTCTCGTTTGTTTCTTCTGAATACCCCACATTTTATTTGCCAAAAAAAAAAGGACTCATCTCATATTCAACATAGCCTGAGAACAGAGCCATGCCTAATTTACTGTATGATATACTTTGTAGTGCTTTGTCAGACAATTGTATAGAGAGTCAGATATTTTTTCAGTTTAGTCCCCTGGAAAAAAAACCTTTCACTTACTTAGCATGAGTGTCTGATACCTTTTTTTAATCACTGACATATTACAGTGCTAAACTAAAAATTTCGCACTTGTTATCTCTTTGGTACCTGCTTAAAAAGACAGAACTTACACATTGGCAGGATTAGTAATAGGATGTTTTGGAGCAAGTGTATTTACTTAAAATAATCAGTGTACTATCCTTTGATTTTGAATAGCAAATATAATGTGTTATGGAGGAGGGGAATGTATTCAGCTCTGTGTTGATGAGTATGATGAGGGAGTCAAGAGCTTACGGGTCACAATGAAAGAGCAGAGTAGGAAGAGTGACACTGTTGTGGGTATGTGCTATGGGAACCAGGCTCTGCAGGGAAGAGGAGTCCAGGAGACTTGGTCGATGATCAAGGCTAACTTTCTCCAGCCTCAAGAATGATGCATCCCCATGAGAAAGAAGTCAGGCCAAGGGCACAAGAAGCTGCCATAGATTAATAAAGAACTGCTGTCGTTACTCAAGTAAAAGCACAGAGTTCCCAGGAGACAGAAGCAAGGCCAGGCCACTTGGAGTGAGTATTGAGAGGTGATCAGAAGTAGAAATGAGACTTGAAAGGCTGAGTCCCATCTAAAATTACATCTGGCCACCTTCTGAAATTCAGCATGGACAAATGCAGGTTCCTGTATTCAGGCAGGAAAAACACCATGCACCAGCACAGCCTTAGGGGCCAACCTGCTGGAAAGCAACTCAACAGGGAAGGACCCGGAGAACCTGGTGGACAGCAAGCTGTCCCTGAGCCAGCAGTGTGCTCCGGTGCCCAAGAAGGCCAGTGATATCCTGGGGGAGCATTTAGAAAGAGCAGGTTGAAGGATGTGATCCTGCCCGTCTTCTACTCAGTCCTGGTGAGGCCGCATTTGAAGTTCTGTGTCCAGTTCTGGGTTCCACAGTACAAGAGAGCCTTGCAGCTCCTGGAGGGGGTCCAGTGAAGAGCTACTAAGTTGGTCAAGGGTCTGGAGAATATCTCTTATGAGGAAAGACTGCAGGGGCTAGGCTTGTTCAGCCTCAAGCAGAGGTGACTGAGAGGGGACCTCCTTAATGTG
>VZTT01013847.1:213-23264 GCA_013400855.1 Buphagus erythrorhynchus | reverse complement strand
ATAAGAATATATTTATTTAAGAATGCTGTTATTTTTAAAGAGCAGTGATCAGAATCCCCTGGGGTACCAGTTCAAAGGTGATGTGGAAGTAAAGGGTGTCCAGTTTAAATCACAGAACTGGTTCAGTTGGAAGGGACCTGTAGAGATAATTGAGTGCAGCCCCTCTGCAGTGAGCAGGGGAATCTTTTACCAGGTCAGACTGCTCAGAACCTTCTTCAGTCTGACCCTGAACCTTCCCAGGGATGGGGAACCCTGCCTCTCTGGGCAGCCTGCTCCAGTGTTTCTGCACCCTCATTATAAAAAAAATGTATTCCTTGAACTGAGCTCAAATCTACCCCCTTTAGCTTAGAACCACCACTTGTCCCACTGAAAAGTCTGTCCCCATCTTTATAAAAGCCCCCTTTAAATATTGGAAGGTTGCAGTAAGGCATAAATTGCATTATATTTGGATACAGATAGGCCATAGAAATGATTGTAAATATATTTCAAGTATTCTCTGTGAGTTATCCAGGAATATTAATATTGTGTTTATTTTTTAGTTGTTGTTTAACATATTCCTTAGTTACTAATGGACTACAAAGTATTTTATAATCTTGCTGTGATACTAACCCACCATCCTGCTTCTCTCCAAGCATACCAGAAAAATCTTTTGCCTTCTCTGCTTCATTAAAAATATTTTCACATAGGAATTTCTCTATAGCTAGGAATTCTTCTAGTAGCACATAAATTCTACATTTGTCATTCAAGTTATAGGAGCATAAACTTAGATATTAAGAGGTCTGCAATCTGTGGCTCCCACTCAGGCTCTTGATTAGTCTGAGGCAATTAATTTAGAGTCAAGGTGCTGCAGATCTGGGGGTTTACATATTTGTATGGATTTTTGTTTGCTTCAGCTTCTTGCAGTCTTGTTTAAAGAATAATTCTTCTGCCATTTTCCTTAAAAACAGACAACAGAATATTGTTATGAGATAAAAATAAATCCAGCCTAAACCACTACTGAGACACTGTCACAGACAACTTTGGTAAGAAATTATTTTATTTACAAGTGCATGCTTAGGAAATGAAATTTATTATAAGAGTTACTAAAAGTAGAGGAACAACTGCCCAAAACTGAGCAGGAACTGAGCAGGCTCCCTTACCTGCCCATACTGCACTGAATGGACATTTTGTATTCATGTTTCTGCTACCTGGAATTGCATTTTATGTGAAGTTAATCGTTCCCTCAGATGTACACTTCATCCTGGGAGACTCCTCTGGATGCCAGAACTCAAAATACTCACCAGAGATCTCATTTAGAGTAACAATACCTCATTATCAAGAAGTATTTTCAAAGAATCTGGCCAGCAAGCAGTCTATCCTCTCTTAAACTTTAGCAAAAAAATTTGTCTTTTAGTGTGTTTTGTTCCTGGTTGTGAAGAAATGCTGCAAGCTGAGAGCCTGTTCTATTTACAGCTGGCATTTTTTTCCTGCAGTTAACAAAACTACTCCTGCCTCCTTTTAAATACAACTTGGCCACCTCTTCTGTATTGTTCTTCCATGAAGAGTATTCTTGACTTCATTGACATTCAATAATGTTGAGGTATGCTACTAATTATTCCCAGCATGAGTGCCTGCTTATAATTGCAATTTATCATGAATGCGTAAGATTGGTTAATGACTTTTAAAAATATTTTATTTTTTTTTCCCCTCAAGTCTTGTGGGTTTTATTGTTTCTAAAGCTGCTGAATAACCTGCTGGCTTGAAAATAATAGTTAATGCATACCACCTACTGGTAATAATTACATCAAAGCTTTTTGCTCCTTCTAGTGTGCTAATACTGCAGAGCTTTATGAATTCCACCCAAAGAGCTGAATTTTTCTTGAGTGCACCAATGTTCCAAGGAGACTTGTAGCAGAAGGTGACTGACTTTTCCTGTGTCCCAAATAGGTGTGTGGATATTCCTAGACACAGCAAGCACGTTTTCAGATGAATAGTTTATACATAACCAATTTCCTAATGTGATGTAGACAATTAAAAAAACAAAAAAAAAAAAAAAACACAAAAAAATAAAAGGGAAAAAAAACAAACAAGAAAAGAAAAAAAAAAAAAAAAAAAAAAAAAAAAAGCCTGAAACAGTTTTGCTGAAGCCAGAGCAGAAATGAGATGGAAAAGCTGATTTCTCTAAATCTAATGGTGGAAGTTTACTTGTGTGGTAGAGAAATGCCAGGCTGTGTGTTTTCTGGGTTTTCTCACAGCTCAGAACAGGTCTCTGCTGGATGTGCTTTGGGCTGAGCTCATTCCTGGAGCAGTTCTGTAAAAGTTGCTTCTCTCACACTGACTCTCCATTTCCCCTGGGGTTGGCTCCAGTTTGGTGGGTGGCTCCACTGCTCTGCAGTTTTGTGCCTGGAACTATTGCTTTTAAGTCATAATTTCTGCCTTAGAAGGAACTCTTCTGTACAGTGGCAGATTATTGAATTTTATTCTTTTATTCCCCCATTTCCCAGTGTTTCTGGGCAGAGAATGTGTCCTGAATGGAATTGGCAACAAATACAATAATATATATTCTGTTAATAAGGATTGGCTTTGTGTATTTTAAACTGTAGACTCTGTAGCAAAATTCCTTGGCTGTTCATGATATTTATTACAATGCTCATGGAATTTGAAGGGAAGTAGATCTTTCAAAATCTAACCAGAAGTGTCATTCTGGACATTATTATCCAGATAATAAACCCAGCCATGATATGCTCACTTCTGGAGGAGAAAGCCAAAAAAAGAAGATATTTGGGTAGGACTTGATTCATCACTAAACCCCCAAGTAATCCTATTATATTTTTTTGGACTTGCTGCTAACTACTGGATTCTTGATACTGCTAATTGAATTTGTGGCATAGGCTTCCAAAGAGCTTTAATTCCCATTATATTGTCTGTACTTGATCCTGTGTGTGAAGATTCACTGAAATGTGCAAAGCAGCAAGGCATTATAAAAAAGGGAAATTGTGGCACGAGCTCAGAGTGACCAGACAGATTCAGAAAACAATTATGAAAAGGAAAGTTATGTTGTTTCTGCCCTGGAACTTCTTATCTGGGCTGTGACCTTGGAAGTGGCATTTGCACTGCCTGCCTGAGAAAAGTGATTGCTCTCCTCCTGCATTTCCCTGAGCATGGATTAGAAAAACAAGGGGGAGGGATTTACAGAAAAAAAAAGGGCTGGGATTTACAGAAAAAAAAGGCTGGGATTTACAGAAAAAAAGGGCTGGGATTTGCAGAAAAACCTCCATGAAGTTTAAACTCCATGGGGTTTAAGCACATGTCTCTGGTTACTTTAGCATGGAGATTTTCTCCTCTTTTTTCACACCACAATGAAGTATTTATTCTAGGTTGTGTGTTCCTTTCGTGGAGAGAGGTTTTTGGAGGATGGACCTGTGTGAGTTGTGAAAATATTTAGTATCTGAAGCCGTGTAAAATAATGAGAAGTAATTCCTGCCTAAAAAAACAACAGCTAGCTTGTTCAGTGCAGATTTGAGTCACTCAGAGTAGGTGGGATGACATANTTTTTTGGGGTTTTTTTTTTTTTTTTTTTTTTTTTTTTTTTTTTTTTTTTTTTTTTTTTTTTAAACAGTTGAGCAGCATACACTAGAAGAACTTCCTTCCAGAGGGTAGTTGCCTGATGCAATTCCAGGGAAAGCAGGATGGAAACAGAGCTCAAAATGTGCTCCTGAATGACCCTGCCACAGAAAGTCATCCCAAAATTGCTTTGCTTTTTCTCTTTTCCTTCCTTTCCAGCTGCAATTAGATGGATGAAGAAAAGTGACACACCAAGTGATTTATTTAGGGGCATGAACAGCCAAAATTTTTCAGCAGATTTATTTTCATCTTAGAAAAACCAAAACATTGAAACCCATGCTATTTTTAGACAGGTCTGTCTACTATTTTAATCTGATTCTGATTTTTTTTTTTTTTTTAAGAAAATCGGGCCTGTGTTTTCCCAGAAATTATATTTATATTGATATATATCTGGTATCTAGAGGCCAAATGCAGAGAAATAAAGCAGCTAGTACTGGCTGTATTCATGTAAATCCTATAACAGTTTAGTAAGGAATGATGCTTGGGTAAAAATTGGGTTAAAAGCTAAACATCTTGTACTCAGTCTTTTAAGGGGCCAAATTCCCATTTTGCAGTTGCAATAAAAGATTCAGCAGAATGTCAGGTCGCTGAAGCTCAGCTTGACTCGGGAAAAAATGCTTATTAATTTAAAAACAAACAAAGCCAAAAGTGAACAAAAAGATATTGTGCCCTCCTATTGCCACTTCAAGTTATTAGTGGCATGGAAAAAGTTGCTCTGTGGTTCAGCTACAAATTCCTGTAGACCAGGGCTTGCATGAGATGGAGGGAGGACAACCTTTGTTTGTCATCATATAATTTATTTTTTTAAGCATCCATTGCACGTGGTTTAATTTCATCAAACTTTATCTTTCGTGCTTAAAAAAAAAAAAAAGTGCATTATCTATTTTTTCATCTAAAATGCACTCAAGCAAAAGAAAAAAAAAAACCTTTTGCTGTTTCTGATGTCCTGCTGTTACTCCCCAGTGTTAATGTCTGACTTAAAGATTAATTAAAATAAATATCAAGTGCTACTGAAATAATTAATAAATTATACAATTTACATTCGATTGTAAGTGGAAGAATGTCTTTCACTTTCCTTTAAAAAGTCAGCATGGTTCCAGCAAGGAAGGAAGCATGTTAATTACAATGCCTCCATGAGGCTTTGCAATTCATGGATGAGAGTTGATCAGAGGATGCAAAGGAGGCAAAGAAAGGATTTTAATGTTTGATACTTCAGGGCTTCTAATCCCAAAGGTTGCTATTAAAATACATAGGAAAAGCTGTTGTGCCTTTCCAGCAGTTTGATATTTGCTGAACTTTTCTCTTTAGAAGAGTTAGAGACGTTTAGGATGGGATGCTGGTTCCATGCAACTTTGGCATTGCAGTAACAATGGAGTTTCTCCTAATTTACCATGTGAAATCAGAATTAGCTTCTTTAGCATTTTACAAAATATCCAAAAGTTTCACAGCTTTTTAAAAGCATTGTGTTATGACCTGCACTTATACACATTTTCCTGCCACAGAATGATAAGAGCAAAAGCTTGAAGCAGCAGATATGATGTGTCTAAAGCAATGCCAAAATGTCTGGTGTAGTTTATAAAATAATTTGAAGATGTTAATGCATCTTTGAATGTATTTGTTAATTTGGAAGGTAATGGCTGTTAATAGAACAGTGGCAAGGGGAAGAAGAACAGACAAGTGTCTTCTACAGGGCTGGCTACCAAGTTAGCTGCTNATTGCTACTTGCCAGATGGCGATGGCAGCATTCTTCCACATGCTTCAACGTGACCATGAAAATGAAGAATTACATACAGAACATAATAAAAAAAAAAAAGGCAAATACCTGGAAAACATGAACCAAAATGCATAGCATGGAAAAGCTTTATAAGCACTGAAGACAGGATTGTGTAAGTGGAGATTTGGGGCCAGAAGATTTCAGACTTTCACCTGCAGGAGGTGTGAGGTGTGACCCATGTCCTGTGCTAGTAGCTAATTTGTCTAATCCAGTGTGAGTTCCAAACCCTTAGGTTCACCCAGTCCCATCTGACAGGATTTATTTCAGGATTATTGCCCTCGTAGTTCCATAGAAAGCTTTTCCTGGGAGATGTTTCCTTGTCTCTGTGAACTGAGCAGGGAAGTTCATGTCTGCCTAGGTTTATTAAATCCTGTGCTGTCCCATTCCCTGTAGTATAATTTAATGCTGCAGAGCAGTAGGAGACAACTGGAAATAGTTGTGTTTGTGATGCAGGCATTTAACAAATTATCTCAGCAAATCTGAACAATTACCTAAGTGCAGTGAAGAATGTGTCTGTTAATTGTGGTGGTCATTAATCACTTACTGCTTGCAATCCTGAACTCTCCTAGCTACTGTTCTGCTGCTTAATTTCAGACTTTTAAGTACTCAATTTATTTTCTGTACATGTTTTGATCATGTCTATCTCATTACAAGCACTATCTTTTCATTTTAGGTGCAAAGATCTTTTTTGAGGCAGGAAAGATTGTGTCTCTCATAAGTATATAACAAACTAACATCTTGATTATAGTTTGGAAAAATTGATCAGAAATGTATCTGACAAAAAGGTCTATGATTATAAAGAGACTGTTCAGTGTGGATATAGCATTCAGGCTTAGGAGAAATTCTTGGGAAAGGATTTTTTGTTGTCTTGTTTTGCTTGTTTCTAATTTTGATTAACAAGTTTTTTGGTTGGTTTTTTTTTTTTTTTTTCCCCTGGTGGAAAAAATGGGGAGCACAACAAAAAGAATAGCTGTTTAATTTGATAATGCTGATTACTATTGGGTTTTGACCTAAAGGCTCATTAACCTTTGTCCCAAAAAGCTTATCTAAATAATTCAGCGTTTATATTGGGAGTGGGAGGGCAGAGGATGTGGATTTCTGAACTCTTTTTGGAACATCACTGGCTCTGCATTTAGAACAGCCTTGACCTTTCTCAGGCTCAGGTCCTGGGCTCAGCGTTCACCAGACTTTCTCAATCACTTTTTGCTCTTAAGGAGGAGGGAAGTCCACGCTTGTCTGGCTTGAGAATGTTTTTAATGCAGGTTTTAGTTTGCAAAATTAATACCTTCAGAATACAGGATGTTTGGGGTGGATGTCATGGAAAGAGAATATTCTGCTCCACAGTGAACTTTGTGGGGTATGTGCTGTTCCTTGCATTGCATGGGGAAGATAGATGATACTGGTGCTTATGAGACTTCTT
Organism: Buphagus erythrorhynchus; assembly: GCA_013400855.1. Lineage (NCBI taxonomy): Eukaryota > Metazoa > Chordata > Aves > Passeriformes > Sturnidae > Buphagus > Buphagus erythrorhynchus. Next base: position 16,467 of record VZTT01013847.1, on the reverse strand, counting down.
GGAAATTATTTAAATATATTTCACTGCACTCTTGAACTGTGAAAAGGAATAGTGAGTTCAAATGAGGGGAAATACTTCTCCTCTGGCAATTTCTAGTACTGTACATGTGTCTTTGCAGCTGCAGCAGCAGGGCTGACTGTTTTTTATTCCATTTCCTGAAGAGTGGACATATCCACAGTGACTTCCATTAAATTTACATAGGTGTGATACATACAACATGGGGTTAAGTGGTTCTATTACAGAATTTAATACTTAACCTTTTATACTCTGTAATAGAAACCTTTGATATTCTTTAAATGGAGTAGCAGAGATTAGTTGGTTAAAGGGTATTTGTGCATATTAATTACTCTAATGAAAACTTACAAGGAATTTTGAGAAGCTGAGATCATCACAAATTTGGAAGTTTATGTCAGGAACAAATACCAACTTTATTCAAATCCTCTAAATACTTACTAAACAAATTCAGGAATCGATTATGCAAGGGAGGAATTCTTTCCTAGAGTCTGTTTTCATTTCTTTGCAGAGTTTTTGGGGAAGTTTAGGAATGATGAAAGTATCAAAAGTATAAAGTCTTAGTTTATCTCTATAAATTTCATATAAATGATTACAAGATCTCTATGAAAGAAAATGAGAGAGCATGAAACAGATCATCTAAAGAAGTAAATTAGAGGAAATTAACCATCATTGCATTCAATGTTGGAAAATTGGGACTTGAAAACAAGTTGCAAGAAGTTTTTCTAAGAAATATAAGTATTTAAAAACTAAATATTTTAAAAATATGGGTCGTGCAAGTTGTTTCAAGATTTTATAGACTAGGTCTTGTGAGCATCTGCTGTGATGCCAATTGGATTTATGATAACTTTAAATTTTAAATTCCTTCTGACCACTTGCAATTGCAAAGAAGTGCTGAATCAAGCCCTGACTGCAAGGGAGCATCATCTAACTACAGCACAGCTGAAAAATGAGTGAAATAACCCCTGCACCTGAATAGCCTGAACTTCAAAGGGAAAAGTCTGCTCTGTGCCTAAATCAGGAAGGGTCCACTCTATATTCCTCTCTAAAGCTGGACCAACACTTTCCAGAATTATCAGTCGATTACATCTTTTTGAGTGCTTCATTTAGTGGTAATTTCTAGACTGAAATACTCTTAAGGCCTTGATAAAAATGCTGCACACTTGAATATTTCAAGTGGATGTGTGTGAACTGGGAGAAAAGAGCCCCATGCAAGTGTTAGCTGGGAGAATCACCTTGCCTGAATGAATTCTGCTTTGTGTTTTCCCGTGGTGGGGCAGAGATTGGATCCTGTCCGTGCTCAGTGAACACAAGACCATGTTTGCATTTGCATGCCAGGATTCCAGCCCTGAACTGTCTGCTTCTTTCACTTGACTGAAGGAAGTCTAGACAACCAGATCAGAGCAGGATGGAGTTGGCTGAAGCTGGCTCAGCAGAGCTCTTTTTTTTTTTTTTAATGCCTAACTCAAGATATCTAAAAGTGAGGTCTCCAAAATAGCTATTTGATTGTTATTATTTTAAATGTTTCCTTAAAATGGTTTACCACGCTTGTCATAAGGATTCATTCAGATTAGTGAGTAGAAGTAGCACAACAGAAATCAGAACAAACTACTTTCCTTGGCTAAACCTCAAAGATTTGTGTCCACTTCAAGGATGCTGATCAGTTGTTTTGCTTGTTTGGTTTGGTTTTGTATTTTAAATCTCTTCAAAGTTAAAGCTGTGAAATTCCCCAAGAAGAAGGACTCTTGTCCTTGCCCCTGGTAATTTTTTCCCAAGCAGAGGAGCTGAGCAGACAGCCCCAGTGTTGTGACTGTGGCTGGGTTCATTAAATAAGCAGAGAGCAGCAGTTGGTATGTGAGGCTTTGGGAGCTTACAGAGATAAATCCCAAGTGCAGATGAGCCTGCTCTGCTGGGGTGGGGCTGTGCTGAGCTCCCTGAGCTGAGGGATGCTCAGGGCTTCTGCAGGGAATGGCTCTGAGGAAAGGTGAAAACTGAGGAACAGGATGCTCCTGCCTGGATGCTCCTGAAAACCAGCCCTAGCTGGTTTGCAAAATTAATCCCAGCCCTAGCTGGTTTGCAAAATTAATTCCAGCCCTAGTTGGTTTGCAAAATTAATACCAGCCCTAGTTGGTTTACAGTGTAAGATGGGCTTGGAGCATTAGTGCAGCCTGTAAATAGTGTTGTTTCCATCACAGAAGAAAGGGGCATTACAGAAGAAAGTAAACAGATTTACTCTTTTAAAGCATTTGTATTTTTTAAATAGAAGAAATACAGCGTGTATGTAGCGTGGACTGGAATTCTGTAAACTTCCCAATCATTTTGCTGCCAAAAAGGAAACCACTCTGTACCTCCTTTAAACACAGCAAAAGGAAGCCAGTCTGAACCTCCTTTAAACACAGCACAGGAGTCAGTGTAAATGCAAACAAGAGAGGTATTCTGCACCTCAGGTTGGAAAACACTGCAAGCAAGTGTCAGCTCCCCAGCCTGAGAGCTGCCTTCTCCCTCAGTAATGATTCCTTCACCAGAGGAAGTGTGGAGAGCTACTGCCTGAAATTTAAAAATAGAATTTTCAGAAAGTATTTTCAAATTTTTTTTTTTAAAGTATTTGTATTTTAAAAATAAGACAGGCTGTACTTTTATCAGATCTAGAAGTACAAAGCTGGGGTATGGGATGGCCAAGCAACCCTAATTCTTTATGCAATCCTAGGGGCCCAGAGAAGCTGCCTTTAATTGAAACCCTAATTCTTACTAGTGATGCTTTGAAACCTATAGATGAAAGAGAATTATAGCAATGTAAATCAATTATTATTTTGATTTGGCATAAGGCAGTTCTGAGAAGATGGGCACCAAATACTTCACTGAGAATTTAACTTTTGTAGATGTGTGTTTATAAAATCCATTTGGTTAACACATGCACACGGAGAAGAGGACAACTACAAAAATTGTGTGAGACAATTAATCCACCACTAGTCCAAACAATGGATTTTATTATCTTCTGGACTTCCAGAATTCCTTGTAATAACTTTTTAGTACAGAATGATACATTTTTAAATGCAGAATTAAATCTTAGGTGGGGGCACATCAACTGGTACAGAAAAAAAACATCCCCCTAAGTGTTAAGGACAACTTGGTCTTAGTCAGTTTTATCTTCTCAGTGTTGGACTTTGATGAAATTGAGTAAATTTTAGTAGGATAAATGTTTACAGGAAGTTAAAGTTTATATTTTTATGTAGATCTCTTTCAGAAATGAAATTTTGGGTTGCCTGCATATTCTGTGCACTGGCAACCAATAATAGAGTAAAAATTGGTGGCCTGGTAATTTTTTCTGACAAATAAACAATAAAAGACATCTTGAATTTTAGCTGTCAAATAAACATAATTACTTATTTGTAAATTATCCACAAATGAAAACTATAAAAGAGAGAGCAATTCTTATTCATAAAGTCTGAAAAGAAAAATTTATTTAATGATCAGGAGGAAGCCACATTATCAGACAAAAAATGGTTCATTCTGCTATTCAGATTGCATTCAGCCTAGTCTGTGAGAGCACTTATTTTATTTTGGAAAGCTAATTTCCACTGAATGGTGAGGACCAACATAAAATGGTGACAAATAGGATCTAAAGAATGATGGAAAGGGAATAAGCACAGCTGATAAAAACACTAATGGGAGAAGGAACTTGTAGATTGCCTCAAAGCTAGAAAATCACTCTTCACTTGAAATATTGATGCTCATTTGTTAGCAGGGTGGATCTAACTGGCTATTAATTGTGGTGCTCAGAACTGTTTGCATCTCCTGCTTTCCATAACTGCTACCCAGTGCCTGACTCAGGACTGCAGAACTGATTTCCTGACAGCTGGAAAGGGCTGAACCCTCTCTGTGAACAGCCCCTGATTTATGGATGTGAAGTTTGTTTGCAGATCTCTGTGGGATGTGAGCTCCTCATACCTCCCTACTAATATTTTATGTTTCTGGATTTCTGCAGAGGCTGTCCATGCTGTGGGGAGTAGCAGCAAATACCAGGCAGTTTTTCTCTCTAACTATCCCAGTGATACAGAAGGTTTCCTTACATTTGAGTTTCCTTCAACATGCAGTATTTTTTTAAATTTATTTTTATTTTTCTAATTCAAATTTTTGCTGGCCATCAAACCAATAAGTTTTTATGTACTGGACATAGTATGTCAATGTCTAGAGAACAAAATCAAATGTTTTTCATCCACTCCCTGTAGAATCATACAACAGCAAATCATATAACTTTGTTTTTGTTCAATAATGATTGCAAACACAGCAGGCTCCATTCAGCACCTAAGTCTCATCCAATGGATCAGTGCTGTAAAAGAATTGACTCTTGGAAAAGCTTCTTGATGGTGAAGCTGCCTGAAACATCCTTTTTTTTTAAGCTGAACTGAACGACAGTCAGATCTCAGGTATCCCTTGAGTTTGGTGGGGATTTTTAGTTTGTTTTGAAGAATGTCAGAATAATTGTTTTGAGTTGGGTAACTGCTGTGCAGTTCTAAGTTTTCCAGTCTGCAAGGTGTCTTGTGTTGTGGACTGTGTTGCCAAGATGTACAGCACTAGAGACACAAGTTTGCACCCTGACATCCTTGAATTCAGCAGTTCTACCTGTTGCAATGATGGATTTACAACTTTGTTCGTTTGTTTTTTTGGTAAATAAAAGTTAATTACAGTCTCTTACCATGTTACAAGGGATTGGACAAACCATTATCTATTGTTTTGGAGAAACTTTCCATCCTTGGCAACAGTTTTACAGCTACCATTTGGGCATGGCTGAAGTTCACAATCATTGTTTTCTCTCAAAGCTGGCACAGCAGTGCTTTAATGAAATGAGGGCAGCTTCTGGGACTCTAAATGAAGCTGAGACTTTTATTATATTTTTATTCTCAGTAATTTTGATGTCGGTTTCCCAAAAAAAAAGTTCTGTTTATGTTGTTCTGCTACATAAGATGGCAGCATTGATAGGCTCTGCATTGTGAGTAGAATTCTGTAATTCGACAGCATAAGTGAAAAACAAAACCAATGTGATTCAGCAATCTGCTAGAGCTGATATTTACTGTGTTCACATTGTTCACATGGTCCTCCATGGGGAAAACTGGTGGCTTTAAACCAAAGCTTTGTTGCAGGAACCTTGATGCCATGGCTGCTGCTCTGTAGCTCAGGTCAAGACTAATGTCAGATACTCTGCATAGACAAGCCTGGATTTGATTGTGTGGTTATTTGTGTTTAGCCAGTGTGTTTTATGGGATGGCTTAGCTTTTCCCTGGGCTGCTTCACCTATTCCCAGCCCTGCAGTGCAAGTCACAGATAAGAGCTAGAGACCTTCTGCTTTTCACTGTCCACAGCTGTCCCCCTACACCAGCACATTGCCACAGTTTGTCTGTCAGGATTGCAAGACGAGAGAAAACTAATGGAAAACTTCATCCTGAACAGAACAAAGGGATTATAAAACCATAACTGCATGCAAAATTGCCACTATATCTCTAATCCTCTGTGATTGCTGTGAAAAGCAACTATATTTCATCTGCTTTCTGATACTTGAAGACCCTAGCTGGCAAGCTGCAGTCTTCCACCAGGAAAACAGATACCACCGTGCTTTGGTAGTTTTTTTGACACATATTTGCACCATCTTTGGGACCAGTGAATCAGCTGGAATGTGGGCTGTCAGTGGTAGGTTTTCTATTTTGGGCATGGGACTTGTACAGTGACCTGACAAGACATGCAGAAGCAGCACAAACATTTCTGGGCAGCATCAGATTCTGGAAACTGTCCACGTGTGATCTTTAATACTTTGTGGCATAATAGATGAGTGCTGGTGGGTCTGCCAAGGGCAGTGGCTCCTGGAGGTCCTGGAGCTGCATCTCCAGTGGCCTCAGGGCTGCTTGCCATCCCAAACACCCTGGCCAGCTCTGTGCCCTGGTCCCAGTGTGTGCAGGGGCCAGAGATGGGCACACAGCCACGAGCACTGTGTGCAGATTTGGGTGCTGCCAGCTGCAGAGGGTCAGGGACACCCGAGCTGGGTGTGGTGGATGTTCTGGGGCACCAGAGCCTGCCTCCTGTGTCCCCTCCTGCTCCTGTGCAGCCACAGATAATCAAGATAATTAATGAGTGTGCCTCAAAAGTCTATCCCACTCACCCCCTGCTTTTTTCTTCGTGTTTCCTAGAGTCTTTCTGCATCAGGTCTGGCACAGAAGTTCTCTGTCAGCTTTCCAGCATAGCAGAGGTTTGTGTTTTTGTTGGTGGTCAATGGCAGTAATCACCATCTAGCTAGAAAGGTTTGCAAACCTGAGGTTTGTGTTTTTGCTGGTGGTCAGTGGCAGTAATCACCATCTAGCTAGAAAGGTTTGCAAACCTGGTCCCCTGCAGGTGCAGGCTGCCTCTCACCTCTGCCCAGCTAACCCATGGAAACACATCCTCCAACAAGATACCTGCAGGTGCTGGCTCAGTGTCCTGTGTCCAGGAGCAGAGATCCTGGAAGTGCATCCCATTCCCAAGTTCCCCACTCTTTTGTAAGTGCAGGTGCAGAGGAGCAGTGCTGCTTTGGTGGAAGGAAATTTGCTGGAGAGGCTTCATGCTGCAGGACTGGCTGCACTGGCACACTGCATGCAGGGGGAGGGCACACATTTGGATATTAGATGTAGAAAATATGCATCTCTTCAGTGCCTCTTTCATCTTTGAGTTTGTTGAAGCCAGTGGAAGTGTTTTAGAAGTAATTTGGATCAAAAACTCCACTTCTGTTGGCTTCTGTCTGCTTCTATGGCACAGTTTGTACAGAGAGAGACAGAATGTAAGCACAAGCCCTTAAGGCAGAAGGAACAAAACAAGGAGGTATTTGGCAGGGCTGTTACGTGTCCTTCTGTCTGTAGGAAATACTGAGTGGAAGTCATAAAGTATTTTTGCTGTCCTAAACCATGAGTCAGAACTGTTGGCTCTCTGCATCTTTATAAAGGAAGGTATCCATAGAAGCAAGTACACTGAAGAGCAAGCCTTTTATAAAATACAGAGGGGAAAAGAAAAAAGTGGGGAGAGCAATGGAAATNTTTATTTTTTTTTTTAAAGTCTGTCTTTGGCAGCCAAGAAGCAGTTGTCTATGGAAACTTGAGCTATTTTCTTAAAAATAAATTTGTCTGCAGTGGGAAAACTGATCTGAGAGAGTTCTTGGAAAACTGGCTTTGCTGTTCTACCATGGGTGAGTGGGGCTTGCTCTCCAAGAGCTCAGAGGTTAGTGTACTTTATTAGGACTAATCCCAGATTTTTTAAAGGCCTACTAAAACAACTGTCATGGGAAGAAGTCAGGCCTGCAATATTTCCCTAACTTGTTAGACAGAAAATTTACTCTGGGTATGGAAGGAGCAAAGATAGATAAGATAATAAACTATAAAAAGAGAGAAAGAAGAAAAGGAAAGGGAGTTCAAGTAATAATAAATACTCAAGGTACACTTGTAATCTGTGAGCAAACATTAACCTTTTAAGATTTTTATTATCTGTGTTTTAAAAAAAATTATATGTAAGTGTGGTGTTTTGATTGAACATTGTACTTTGAGCCCTTTCTGGGTTTTTTAAATGCATTAAATGAAAAGGTTTCCCAAGCCAGAAATGTCTAAGTTTGTCTTCCCATGGCAAGAAGTCTAGCAAGGTGTAGGAGTAGACTAGGGACACAATTCTGCACTAATATGTGCTTTTCAGAATTTTGAGGCTAAGATAAATGTTGATGTTTCTGCAGGCAGATGATCTTTTGTTCCTGTGCAGTCTCTGTAAATTCAATAAGATTACTCCCATGTAAATGCTGGTAGAGCATTGTCAAGCTGGTGGATTTCTTTTTACCTTGAAGATAGAAGAAAGTGAAAGTTGGGGACAAGGAGAAATTTTTTTAAAAGTTGTTTTATTTTTTTCCCCCAAAACCCAGACCTGAAGGCTGATTCTAGAAAGCTGAAACACTTAAAATGATGTGTCTGTGTGTGGATGAGTGTATTTCTACTTGTACTTTAGTTTCAGCTGTGGAACCCTCTCTCCTGGAAGTGACTGAGTTTTTGATGGCTAGAGCTTTTATTATTGAATGGGATGTTCTAGAAAAAAAAAATAAACTTTTATTCCAAGTTTACAGTTGGCTTTCTTTTTGTAATGAACTTAAAAATGCTGGTAATTGTCTGTAAGCAAGACATAATGAAATGATCTAATAGCATGTAAGGAGTGATGAGAAAGCACAACAGAATGCAGAAAGGCACCATAGATGAAAAAAGAGTGTTGGGAATGAAACATCTGCATTCTTGTTTTCCAAGTCTACATCCACTTGTGCTTCTGTCCCAGTGAATTCTAACTCCTGGTTATTTCCTTCCCACTTGTAGCTATTCTGGACTAGGCTGTGCCTGCACTGGCTATTGCAGGTTGTTATTATATTATTAGGAAGGTTATTATTATATTAGGTAGGCTATTGCAGCCTTCAGATCTCTGCTGTGCATCTTGAGCACCTGAAATTAAAAATAAATTGAGGTGCTGAAACGAAGTTTTAGCTGTGTTCAAGTTGGGCTGAAAAAATATAATGCTGTTGAAGAGGATGGTTGGAAATGCAGAGTGCTGGAGTAGCTCCTGACTTTCCAAATGTTAAAGTTTTATTGCTTGGTACTGACAAGCCAGCTATAAATAGTAGTAATAACAATAATTTTATTTATTGGGCACCCTTCTGTCGTTAATATCCTGTTAGATGGCTCACAAAAGGTGTAATCTGCTGTTAATGTCCTGCTAGGAGCCTCATAAAGGAAATAAAATACAAAGGCAGTTTAATGCTTAATGGTTTCTGCTTTTTCTTTCATGTTGATGCAGAAGATTACAGTAAAAAGGCCAGTTTTGCATCTTCATTGAAATTAATGGAGTTTCAACAACTTATTTTGGCTCTGAAACAGGTCCAAATATGTTAATACTTGTTCTTTAGATTCAGTCAGCTGATGCTTGAACACTTGTGATTGATTTGCAAGTTACCCCAACTGGATTAATTAGAAAAATACTGATTCCCCATCTAAATTCTGCTTACTGCAAACCCCACTTGTTATAAAATGTCGTGTTCTGGAGGCTCCTTTTCCCCATCTTCTGACTAAATTGCCGTTTCTTGTGCTCATTCTACTCATCTTTTATGTTGCTCATTAAAAACGTTACGTTTTATGCCCCGTGTTGTTCACAGTCTACAAGGTTTTTATCACTTAGATAAAAGTGATCTCCTTGATGCACAGCAGCTCTCCAGAGTGATCTGATGTTTTTGGGATGGGCCCCAGACACCTGACAGGGCTGTGCACAGCACTCCTGTGCTGTTGGCAAATAGCTAAATTAAATTACTGCCAGATGAACTTGGTTCATAACAACATATTTGGAGGAGATTTTCAGATTGATGGGCAGTCTGTGGTGCATTTTAACATTCTATGTTTTTTGAGTGGCCTCACTGATTTCCTGAGGAATGAGGTAGAGCTCAGTTTGAGCATGACTTCCTTTATCTCACTCCTCTGCTGGGGTGGGAGCAGGGGGAAAAGCAACTTGGTCCTGGGGAGGAAATACTTGTTTTGCTATTAGTGAGGACTTTGATGCCTAGTTACTTACAAATCTAAAAGTTTGTCTGCACTGGCTGTGGTGTACCTGGCTGTCACCCTGATTTTTTAAGATGTTCATGCCTTCTGATGTTTTCATTCCTGTTACCAACTTTGTCACACGCTTTTCTGTAAACAACTCATTGTTTTTCATTCTTTCATGTAGGTGGAGAAAGTTGATGGACTGTTAGTTTGCCCAGTGTCGTTGGAGAGGTGGCACTGTCCCCCTCCAATCCACTGTCACCTTTGGAAAATTATATATATGGAGTCAGAAATTAAACTTGGTTCTTTTTCACCTTTCGAGTTGCAGTGTGCACATGTCGTGTTTTCTCGTGTCCTATAGTGACACCTGGCCAGGTATTTTTTTATATTTATATTTTTATATGCATTTGTATTTTTTCTATGTGTATGCATTTTAAATATGTTTATATTTAGATATTTCTGTAAATCCTGTTGTGAGTTCCTTGCCCTTCTCCACGTCTCTGAGACCTTGGGCACTCTGATCCCAGCTCAGGATTTTTTGGGTAGCAGGGTACCTCACTGTACATACACTACATTTTCCTTCCTGATCTAGTCCTGAAATGAGACTGGTGGCATCCAGCTTCTCTCCATTGTGATTATGGTTTTACCTTACATATTCTGCTTGTTCTGAAACAAACAGAAACCTCTTACTGCCACAAGTTATTACTTTTGCTCCAACCCCCAACATATTTTCATATAGAGTTAGCTCATAATAAAGTGAACAGGAGATTTTTAAACAAGATTTTGTGTTGTTTGGTGCACATGCTGAGACCAGATTTTCTTACTTAACAGCTTTTCTTCCTTTTATTGAATATTGTGTTTTTTTTCTATTATTTTTTTAAAGCTGTGAACCAGCTTCCAGATGGTATCATACATAGGTGGTAACAGTCAACTGGTACCAAATATAAACTTACATCCCTAGGAATATATTATTTAGCTGGCTTTGGTCCCAAGATAATCAAATAGCTGCAAATCCTGGGTTATTAGGCTTCATCAAATTCTAGCTAAGGTTAGTCCAGGTCACCATGTTGCCAAGCCAAAGTCATTAGAATTTTTGCTCATGGCAAATATAAATCCCATTTAGATTTGATTAATTTTTCAGACTTTTTAAACCTATTTGCTCTAACAAAAAGTGTGCCATCCTCTGTGGGCTTGAAACTGTTTTACAAAGTCTTTTCTGTGGCTTCTTAAGCACTGTCTGGCTTTGTCCACACTTCATTAAAGGCATGTAGTGGCTCAAGAGGATTAGGATAACTCAAACCCAGCCTTTCTACTCCCAGTGGAAATTAATCTCTTGCAAAGAAAGCTGTGCAGGTTTTGTTCTTGCTTTATTTCTTAAACTGCCTGTAGCTCTGTCATCATTTCAGACAGTGTTTAAAGACCCCAAGTGAGGCCCAATATAGTAAAATATTTGATTACTGCTCTCCCTGGTAAAGTCTTATATCAGCCTAATTACTGTATTTTTGGGTTTCTAAGATATTTTCTTCAGTAGCAATGCCTACTGCTCTAGCTAGAGCTACAGACATATCAGAAATAGAAAGACTGAGATTTGGCATGGCTGTGCATGACACAAGGTGAGCTGCTTTTCCCAGCACTGTTGGCTGATGCATTCAAATCTTCCCAGGCCAGGCTGGATGGGGCTTGGAGCAGCCTGGTCTGGTGGGAGGTGTCCCTGCCCTGGCATGGGGCTGGGAGCAGATGATCTTTAGGGCCCCAAACCATTCCAGGGTTCTCCGTGGTGCTCAAAGATGTGACAGCAAACATTTGCACTCTGCTTCCAGCTGCTCTTGCAGTTCCCTTTTCTACTTCTTCCTCTTTCCCCTAGCAAGAAATACTTAAAAAAAAAAATACAAAAAGAAAACAAAAAAGTAGCTCTTTAATTACTTGCAGTTTTCACAAGTAGAGCTGGTACAGACACAAAGTGAATCTTCGTGCCTGCTGTAAGAAGAACCAAAATATTGCATCTTAAGTGGCCACAAGCCAAGATTTAAAGGCAAGACTGGAAATAAAGAGGAAGCATTAGATGCCAGTTTTGCCCCATTTGTGAAGGTAAATTTGTGCAGGGAACTGAGGAGCCCTGGGCTGAGCCAGCAGCAGGCAGCTCCCATATTCTGTGGTGCTGGTGTGGGCTCAGCTGAGCCCAGCACAGCCAAGTGCTCCCCTGGGTCTGGACTAGCTAAGCTGGCTCACACTGAGCAGGCTCTGCTCACAGCAGCCCTGCCCTGGGGCAGGTGAATTGTTGAGACTTGGTCGCTCATTATCTGTTTGTACACCTTGCAGAATTCTCCATTTCTAATGTTCGTGAAGCTGAAATAGGATTCTTTTTATCTTTTCTTTCTAATCAAAAGAAGATGCCTGACAATTCCCTTTGTAATCATGCTGTAAACAACTGTGGGTAATTGTTTTTTATTTTCTTTTGTTCCTTACTTCATTTCAGTCTTCTCCACTGATCTGTGTTATATATCACTGTACAAAGTAGTAATCAAAGAAATGGAAATATTTTCAACATTTGCACTTCGTTTTGTTTTACAAATAAGAAATAATTTCAGACTGTACTTTGTCTGTGCCAGTTCATGTTCATTTTATTCCTGAGAATCTCCTTAACTGAAAGTTAACTGTACAGATTTCTGGTTTGGAATACTGGAGCATCTGGGAACAGGAACCTTGATTGAGTTCTGTAATGACACATTTTTACAAGCTTGCAGAGAAGAGATAAAAGCTGAGCTTGACAAATATTGAGGCTAGACTTGAGACTCAGCTGACAAGATTGTAAAGCTCTGCAAACTTTTCTTGTGAAACTTCAGCAGGCACTGGGAGGCATCATGGCTGAATGAAAGTAAATATCTCATAGTTTTGATGTCAAACCAGCATTACATTTTATGTGGATTTTTTTTTATTCCCCAGCTGTAAAACATTAGGGCTATTATTGCTCACGAGGCAGGACCTAGAGGGAGATGCTTGCATTTCCCATAAATTTTCTGGTGAGTCCTTCAACTTTGATAAACCTGTTTCTTGCACTTTTCTTATCACATATATATACACATCGATATCTTCCTTATCTTAGACAAGGACTTCAGGTCAACATTATCTTTTTGAAATGTCTTTATAATAACTGCTTTTCATTACTGCCTCAGACCCCATCATACAGCAAAAGCTCCATCATTTATTCACAATGTATGGGAATTTTATTGCAGTTTCTCATGCTGCTTCGTTTTGTTGTTTTTTCTCTTTTAAAGAAATATCTTTTGACAGAGGAAGTTGGGAAAGGCGGTGTGCAAGTTCACCTTGCCCAAAAAAAAACCCATTAAAAAAAACCCAAAAACTTTATTGTAAAAAAAAATAAAAAAGACCAAAACAAACCCCCACAAACAACAACAACAAAATCTAAAAATGCTTGCATTCAGTAGCATTTTCATTAAGGATGGTTAACAAGTCTGTAACTTCTCAGCTGTTGCCAATGGCATTTTCATATTGCACCTTCTGGGGGTTAGTATCTTGCTATTTAAAAATAAATAGACTGATATATAGGCAGGCACACCAAAAAGAAGTAGCATTACTGACAACTCCACTATAACTTTCAGCCCGTTAACATAAAACTCCACCACTAAATCTCTCAGGGTAAACTATGCAGAGATAGAAAAGCCCCAAGGTATTAAGAGTGATTTTGATATAAATTCCAATTTTATTTTATGACTATTTTACAGCTGCTTCTAGATATCTTCTCTCATAAACTACAAGGTACAAGGCAAATGTTACATCTTTTTTTTTTCCCCTTCTGCAGGGTTTCAGACAGTTGGTTTATTGTGACATGTTAGCAGCCTTTTCTCTGCATTGCACGTTCAGAAGAATGAATTTTAATGAGACTAAGCTAGCAGAAGACCCATAAAGAAGATGCGATTATGTTTTAAGTACTCATAAAAAAAAGTTACATTAAATTTACACATTTTGATTTTGTCTGTGACAGCCAAAAGAATTAGACTGAGAGCATATTGCAGAATCACAAAAGGGTGAGGATTGGAAGGCACCTCTGGAGATCCTCTAGTCCACCCTCTGTGCTCCACTTACAAGGGGGGAAAAAAATGTTCTTGTTCTACAAGAAATATTCTCACTCTTGCTGTGAGATAAAAATGCAACAGTGCTTTTGATAACCACGATGTAGTTTTGCTATGCACCAGAAGGTAGCTTTCCATCTTCAGATATACACATAATTAATTGACCTCTTCATCCCTCCAGCAGGTTAGTAAACATTAAAAATTATTAAATAAGTGTTGTTTACAGGCTGTGTGAAAAAGTTGGCAGCATATATCTGGTTGTTCTTAGATTCCAGACATGCCCAGAACCCTTGGTGTGCAGGGGGAAAGCAATTTTAATTCTATTTATATGAATCCATGATGCCTAACAGATATTTATTCCTGTCCTAGCTGATACCATGCCCTACCAGAATGTTTTAAAAGTGTGAGCTGAAAATTTTCTTCTTCTTTGCTGGCACTACATGGGAGCCTGTCCTTATGGGTATTTCTTGTTTCTCCTTGCTAGAGGTCTTTAAAATATCCCAAAAGGTATATATATATCTATATATTTTTTTTCTCCTCCATCTAAGTGTGTATTTGTTCATAGACTGAACATGTGAGGAACAAATAGTTTTGCTTCCAAGTCTGTGAAATCTTCCTCTCTTGAGCCCTGTTAATGATTTCTAATTTATAGTGCAGGATTAATTTTTCATAAGTACAGATTAGCTCAGCATAAATATAGTAATCAACGTTACATTATGAAAAGCTCCAGCTAGTTTTAATCTCAAAGAACTGGGAGAGTTTAGAAAATGGAACTTTTCATGGCCTGGTATAAAATCTCAGTTTTACTTTACCCTAAAATTTAGTTGTTCCTTTCTGACCTGAGTGTCTACATGCATAATTATTTCAAAGATAAGCATTTATAAAATTGGATCTTGCATTTTGAACACAACTCTGCTTTAGAATAAGGCCATTCTTGATGATGCAGTCTTTTTACAACTTATGTGGTTGTTCCCTTTCAAAATATATATTTCATATAAAGTTGATGTCTCTAGACAGAAATTAACACCTTACAAACACAGAGTTAAAGAGGCAATGATGGAATAGAGTTTTCCACAGCAAATGGTCAAAGTATACACAGGTTACATCTTCAATATCCAAATATTTTGGAAAAACTGCTTCTGTTGTATTGCATTCCTACCTTTCAGAGAAAAAAAAAAAAAGAAAAAGATCATGTAGTGCATTGAATCATAGTAAATGATTATTGATGTGTTGGTCATTAATTTTTCAATGATTATCAAACAAGAAAAGCGCTTGAGCAATATTCCTCATTGCAATAAAGCAAATTAAACAAGATGTTTCCTGAAGTGCTTTATCCTGAATAGCAGGAGCCTGTGGAATGATTCCACACAGGAAGGGAATGCTCCCAGGCTGAGGTGCCACTGAGAGCATCTAAATAAATTGATGTTTTCAGAGAGCACAGACTCCCAGGGGGAAGCTTACTTGGGTTTAGAGAGTAGTTTATTTTGGTTACAGCTTGTGCTGTTTATAGCCAGTTTAAAGGGGACTGAATTCTGTCATTTGTGAACTGGGAGAAGATTGTCCAGAGCAGAATCTATTTCCATTGCTTTAACCAAACAAGGTTCTAATCCCAGCTGAGTATCCAGCTATAGCATGTGCAGAAAACAAGGCAGATAAATACTCCAAGTTTATGGTGTATTTGGATTTGGCTGAGTTTCTCATCTAGGCTTTTAAGATCCTCAGTAAATAAGTAGCAGTTTTCATCTCTCTTTTCTCTAATCATTGTTGATTGAATAGGTGCTGTAATTCAGAACAGAGTCTGAGGAAGGCAATTCTTTATTTCCCTATTGTGTAATCAGAAATAACTCCCGGGCAACAGGCTGCAGTGGGGGTTTTATTGCATTTTATTTTTTAATTTTGATTTTTTACAGAGGAGATGAACAGACAAGCACAGGACTGTGATCTCCTTGGTGAGTTAGAGTTTAGATGTGTTGATCCCATGGGTCCTTCTCCCTCCAGTGCTGGTTAGGTTTGGGGTGTCTGCCACGAAATATTGAACAAAGTTATCCTTTATTTTAACACAAAGAAACACAATTTCCGTTTGAATCACACACAGAGCAGAGGCTGGCCTCTCTGTGGAAGGTGTGAACATATCAGTGATTTTTATGCAGCTGAACTTAAGGCCAGTTTGTGTTACTTTTGTCATTTTGTTCATTCAGAGCTTTGTAATTCCCAGGCACTGCTTTAATTTGAGCCTGCAGGGTGAGATTCGTATTCTGCTTACTCAATAGCTGATCTTCTGGAGCTGTGAAGGGAGGGTTTCTGGTTTGGTTCTGTCCTCCCTCTTTGCCATCTCATGGTCTTACCAAAATCTCACTTAGCTGCAGCTGAAAAAAACCAAAAAATTAAACCAATGTCTCCATAGGTGAATTTAACATCATTATCGTTGCTGGAATTAACAACTCAATTAATTAAAAACAAAACAAAAAAAAAAAAAAACCACATAAAAAACCCCCACATTTAGAAAAATAAAATATAAAAACAAAACAAAAACAAAACAACAAAACAAAACAAAAACAAACAAAACACAATCTTGATCTGAA